>JAXCLO010000001.1:105494753-105538099 GCA_035583995.1 Arremon aurantiirostris | reverse complement strand
TCCACAGCAGCAGATAACCATTGTTTACATTTTGTTCCTGAGGCCTCTCAGCTTCTCAGGAGGAAAAATCCTAAGGACAGGATTTTTCAGAAAATATCATGGCTACATATACATGGTGAAATTATCTGGTGAATTATTTTTTTCCCAAATATGTCAGTTTTGATTTGAATATGTTTGCCTTTATACTCAATATACTTTTTTATGAGGTTATGTAATTGGCTTTGTTTGGAATATTCTTACAACAAGTAAACTATATTAATTTATACATTTCCAAAGACCATTTATTTTTACATTCAAACAGTTAAATTTATTGCTTTAAATAAGTACTAGAGATGGCTCTAAAGACTACGAAAGAGATAATCTAACATAAAACCACAACTGAAAACAAAAAAGAAAAGGTAAAAACACTTGAGGTCCAGCTAGAACTTGGAGGTGCTCACTAAAACTAATTTGATTTAAGGTTGTGTTTGTTTTTGAAAGAGACTTAAGAGCTTGGCTTATTTAAGTGCTTTCCAAAATTTTGACTCAGCTCAATAATGCAAAAAATTCAAGGAAACAAATAATATAGCAGGTCTGGTAAGGTATGATTGATGCTTTCTGTAAGAAATGCTTCTAAATGAGGCTTTCAGTCATTTATATTCAAAGGATAGATTCTTAACTGGAAAAGGTGGTCATTCTCTGTTCCGTTAGGAACAGAAATGGCTTGATTTTTAAATGTTAATTAAAATTAAAACCTTAATTTTTCATGAGAGCTGTAAAATAAATTGAACTGGAAGCGGCTTACACAGAAAATTATACTTATCAGTTAATTTTATTGTCTAAGATTTGGCATCTTGGCTGATGCCAAAAGTGAGTCTCACTTACAATTTCACTTTTGCTTTTGTCAGGGTTAGCCTGTAGAAATTACAGCAGCATTGTGTGGCATGAGCTGCTCTGGACCAGATGGACTTCTGAGGGATAATGGAAGCAATATTGCTCCGAGCTTGGCAAGTGCTGCATGGACTGAGCTGCCCAGCTGTACACCATGAGCTTCTCTGGAGGATGTTGGAGTAGGAATCTCATGCTTTGGAGGGCTCAGGGATTGCTGCTGTGAGAGAGGGGGTCAAAATTTCCTTCTCCTCCCCTGCACAGCAACTTTTTGTAAGGTACAGATAACCATATTGGTGGCTGGGGCTGCCTCTTTTGCTGAGGTTTTGTTGTTACAGCACTTTACACTTGGTAGTTGTACAACAATTCTATTGTAGTCTCAAATCAGAGCAGTTAAAATCATCCAGAATGAAGGATTGTTTGAAAAATAAACTTAGAATAAGAGATGCTGGTTAATAAAGATGAATAGGAGCAGCAAGTAACATTTCCCCACAGACCCTCGAAATGTAACTGTGTTCCGGTTGCTGGTAGCAGTAGTCCAACCTGTCCACCAGGGTTGGAAGGACATTTGGAAAGGTTTGGGTTCATGGCTGCCCCTTCTGATGTGTCTGTGACTGTGTCTACACAATAATGCAGCCAGTCTGGAGATCTGTGTGAGGAAAATGCCTGGGGAGAGCAATGGAGAGGGGGAGGTTGGTTTAAGCCACGGCATTATGAATTTACTAGGGGCAAAATACAGGAAGGTCAGAGGGCTGAACAATAGTTACAAACCTGGAGCTATATAAAAATGTTAGTTTCTCATGGTTAGAGTATTTTTATTTTTTGTTGCAGGACTGTGTACATTTGTTTGTCAAAGCTCACCTGTTATGTTATGTTAGTGATCATTCCCTGTGAAGTGATGTATCAGCCTAGGGAGATTATGGTTGTACTTCCAGTGGAAGATTGCCCTGTGTATGTAGAAATATCACACTGCCAGCTCTACAGCATGTGTATTCTCAGCTGGTTACAGTGTTTTGGATCCTCAGTAATTGAAAATATGTGACTGCTATGGAAATAGAATATCAAGGGCATCACAGTATCTGGCTTACCTGGAAACACTTCAGCCTTTGAAAATAGGCCTGGTCTGCACCGCCTTGAGAATTTCTGTGTATCCTGAGCATTTCAAAATCAGTGCTGTTTTGTCCATTCCTAGTGCCAGAATATAATGAATACAAATATAACAAAATAGCCCCAGCATCCCTCACAGAGTCGTCTGAAAACTGCTGAACTTTCCCTCCTTATTTAGGGAAGAGATAAATTACTGTTGGGTTAATGTACTGAGAATTCAGATATTCTGGTTTGTAAATATAATCTTATTGTGTCTGATGGAGGGATTTCTCTTCTTTTTTTTTTTTTCTTTTTTTTGAGGTTTTTTCTTGGCTTTTTTTTGTATTGGCAAAGTTTTTTATATTCATTAATTACAAAATTTATTAATTACAAAATTACTGAATACAAATCAGAGACCATTTCTTTCCATTGCATTGTTCATGAGCTGAAAATTAGTAAAACCAGCGGCACTTCAAAATTTCTATCAGTGAGTCATATAGGCCATGATTGTTTCATCTAAACCCTTTCTTTAGGGTACAGGTTTTTAAGAAGACTTGTTGTTGGCTGTGTAGTGATACATAATGTAACAATGTGTGGTGCATTTGGACTGTACCACATTAGAGATACTTCTTCACCTTGTATTAGAGATATGTCTTCACTTTATATTAATTGTAATTGAAAGGCAGTGATACCTGAAGGGGTATATTTTTTAACATGGTAGTAAGCATATAGTTAAATTGTGAGAGATAAATTTTACAATACCATCTAAAAATTGTCCTTAGTTTCTCAAGGATTCTTTGAATCCCCTTAATACCTTCAATATGTTCAAATTTGTGTATCAATCATATGATTAGGCTGAAATTATCATGGCTCTTTTAACACTTGCTGCTTCTGTGAGCTTTGAATTAATATAAAATAAATGTGAAGTCGGAAGTTACCTTAGCAGGAACCAAGAGGTGACATTTCTCCTAAACTGTGAAAGTAAAGTCTTGTTAGTAATCTGCTATCACTTTCATCGTTGTACCTTCGTGTCTTGCTGAGATGTGATGACTCAGGGTTATTATAGTTGTCAGTTCAGTACTAGAGCAGAACAGCTTCAAAAATGTCCTATTAACCTATCTCATAACCCAGTGCCAAAACACTTTCATCATCCAGTCTATTCCAACACGTTAATACAGCTAAAGATTTATTGTTTTATTACTCAGTGCACCAAAGTCAAATGACTTCCTTGGTGTCAAAATAAATTTCCCAGAAATCATTACCCAAATCATCTCTTCCTGTCTCTGTGCCTCCTACTAACTAGGGTTTCTAACCAGTTTCATTTTTGAAGGGTCCTGTGCTTTTTCACTGACATGTGTACAGTTTCCAATAGCCTTTCTCTGGTCAATAATTTTTTTTTTTTTCTAATGACATATTAAAAGTATAATGATTTCCCATGGGTCTGTTCTGGGTAATTATTCTTATGTGTTTATATAACTTCTGTAATACTATGATATTAAGAAGAAGTAGAGCTAATCTTTGGATAAATTAATATAAAAGTTAGAAAATTTAGTTTAATGCTCAGTTTTCACCAAATAAATTAAGAAAGCCATGTGGTGGGGCATGATGATATTTCTGTTTGTAACTTGTGGTTGCTATTTCACTTGGAAGTAAAGATGGGCCAGCTTATACTAGAGCCACTAATTAAAAAACAGTCATGAATGTAGAACACAGATAAGCAATAGGATGTCACAGAAGGTGGTTAGATTTTAAGGTGACCTTAAAGGGTCAGGTAGAATAGGCAGATTGCTTTATTTGGATACCAATTTCTTTTGTCTTCTCACTCTGCCCCTAAACACTGGGTGATTCGGAGCATGCATCTAGAAGAAATTTCAATAATGATTTAATAAATTTAGCATTACTAATACACTACTGTGCCTCTAGTTTGAGATGGAATTGCATTACTAAAATAATGTAGCATGAACTGATATTACAACATCTGTTACTGCTGTTCACAGTAGGGTCAAAGTAGAAATTACTCTGTTTTCTAAAAGCAGAAATAGTTAACTATGTATAATTTATAATGATTCATTGTCTTAAAAACATTCCATATGGAATGTTGGTATTTTTCTTATTTAAGCAGTAATGCTTCTGAGTACATGTATTTTTTTAAGGCATTTGAATTACATTAGAATGAATTAATTAGAATGAATAGGAATTCTTTTCTTTACTATAAAGGCTATTGGATAAATGTTTTATGAAATGGCATGAATTAGACATTCAGACTGGGCAAATCCCCTAAAAGAGAACACGCAAGAATTTGGATATAACCATGGTCAGAATGTAATTCCTTTATCTCACAAAACATTATTACAATTTGTATTTTGTTCATTTCTCGTGAGGACAGCGCTAAGGATTTCTGGAACTTCATTTGATAACTGAGAGGGAGCTCTATGTTCTGCACATTTCCTGGTAGCTCCCCCAGCTTCACTTCCCAGCTTTGCCTCATCTGAACCATGGTCTCATGCCTCAGCCTTGTCTGGTCAATTGGGAGTGTTATCTCCTAGGAAAAAAACAAATATTTTCTCAGTCAGAGTGAGACAGACAGGCTCTCTTGCCCAAAGCTGAAGAATCTCCTGAGAGACAAGGCTGGCTGAGGTTCAGGTGCCTGCCCAGAAGAATTCAGAGGAGAGTCTTGATGGCCCTGTCCTAAAGCACAGAATTACCTTCATGTAAGAGAAATGCTGTCAAAACCATCTGGCCCTAGAGCATTTCTGTAAGTGAGTAAATGGTTGTGTTCTGACATGCAAACATCAAAACTGTGGGCTTAGGTTTCTAATTGGCTCCAGACAGGGATCACAGTGAATCAGCAATTAAACACAAGCTGTCAGTGCAGTCCTGTAGGTTGAAAGCAGAATCCCTGTTTGTACAGACAGGGAAATTGTCAGAAGAGGCTGGGAGGTGGCTGCTGCTGTGAGTACCAGGGATGAGGGAAATCACCCATCATCTGCTCTGCCAGCACAGCTTGTCCTGGTCCTCGGAGAGGCTGGCACAGAGCACACGCTGCCTGTCAGGTTTCCAAGGGGTGTTAGAGAAGGCAAGAGGCAAAATAACAAACTGAGGAAACTTCAGATGAGGCCCCTGGTTACTTTCATTTCAGTGTAGGAGAGGCTCTAGATGGCTCATACAACACAGAGAGAGATTCTGAACAATAATTGGATTTTTCCCTTTAAAAAGTTAAGCATAAAAGGAAAGAAAAGAATAATTTAAACATTGGATATGTAAATTTTTTTATTATGCAACAAAAAAGATAATCAACCACTGAAAAAATGATGAAGAGTTGTTTTAAATTTTTTACCTTTATTAAGTGTTAATTTATTAACAACTGTTTTCTGAATGTTATATTTTAGCCAAGCATGAATTATTTGGCTCATTTGGTGGATGAGTTGTTGAAACTAAATAACCTGTGTGCAGGTATTAAATGATCAAATGGTCACATCTGGCTTATATCTCTCACTCCACTTAATGAGTGAATTGCATAGTTAAACCAACAGTTGAATGTTGGTTCTTTTGAGAAGAGCTGTTTATGTTTTGGATAGAAGGTGGAAACCCACCTTCTCATCTGTGTTTCACCCCTCTTTAACATGACTTTAATGTTGAATATTAACTTTAATACTGCTCCTTGTGTCGTTGGTTGGACAATATTACCACATTTGTGTCAGATTCTAATTACTTTTCTTATATTGATAAGTACACTTTCACCTTGGTTGATTGTATCGATTTCCAATTTTTCTGTTGATGTTTGCAAAACAGTGCCAATCAAGGCAACAGTTTCTAGACTGTTTGACTACTTCAGGCTGATTAATTTTGCTTGCTTATTTTCAAGTGTCTAAAGTTCTGCATCTAAAACATCTGAGCCTTTTCACAGAATATTGTGATGAAGAAAGATTTATTTATATTTTTATGCCCTCCCTTGTCCTTGGTGACAAAAACTCTTCCCAGTCAAGTTCCAGCACTCGCTGAGAAAAGGTAGCGCTCTGGAGAATAGGTTTGGTGTTGAAAGTCTGCATCTGCTTAGTAAGGATTTGTTAGTATTCACCAATGATTTGAGCTGTAGGAGTCAGGCTGTGCTTTCCTTGTCACTTTTTTGTAGCAGCAGGCGCTGTGGTGTTGTCTCCTACGTAGAAAATGAGGGTTTCTCCCCCAAATCCGTCAGCTGCAGTCCGTGTGATGGGAGGAGTGACAGCTGTTCGGGTGAAAAAGACAGGAGGTGGGATGCTAGTGGGAGCTGGTGACTGCTGAGAAAGGAAAGCTTTATTGGACAAAGGAGATCACCGTAGCACAGCCTTTCCTTTCCAGAAAAGCAAGAACCTGCCATGAAAATACAGACATTGCTGCTCACTTTTGACACAGCTTAGCTTTTTCATGTCTTAATACTAAATCCTGCTTCAATGTGACCTTTATAACACGTATCTATCAATGGTTTGAATTTCAATTAGCAGAAGAGAACTGCTGCTTTAAAATAGCAAATCAGAACAAGACTGTGTTACAATAAACATCAGTCACTGTCAGGGGTACCTGGAGAAAGTGCCTTTATTTTATTTACCATACAGGGAGTGGCTGAGGGCACTTGGTCTGTTCAGCCTGGAGGAGACTGAAGGGAGATTTCACTTGGTCACAACTTCTTGTGAGGGGAAAAGGAGGCCCTGATCTCTGCTCTGTGGTGACAGTGACAGGACCCAAGGGAATGGCCTGAAGCTGGGTCAGGGGAGGTTTAGGTTGGATATTAGGAGAAAAGAGTCTTCATCTAAAGAATGGTTGTGCTCTGGAACAGGCTCCCCAGGACCGTGGTTACAACACAAAACCTTAAAGAGTTCAAGAAGCATTTGGACAATGCTCTCAGGCACATGGTGTGACTCTTGGGCTTGTGTTGTTTAGGGCCAGGAGTTGAGCTCAGTGATCTTTGTGGGTCCCTTCCAATGCGGAATATTCAGTGATCCTCTGATTTCCTTGTAATGTCTGCTCTGCATGCTCTGGTTGGTGGCATGATTTGGTAGCACCAGTCTGGGGAAGAGTGGTGGATTCTGTCAGTTCCCTAAAACAAGAAGGTGTTTGATACCTCTAACCTGTGCTAACAAATGGTGTGAGACATGAGAAGACTGTATACATGTTGAAGTGGAGAAGGCTGGACCTTTTTTTATATTATCTACTATATTCCTTTATCAGGAAAGCCAATAGGCAGTCAGAAGGGTGAGGTGTGTGTATTGCCTGGCTGTACATTACCTCTGGTTGGGAAAATCACTTATGCACCAGAAAATAAACTTTAAACATAGATCAATTAGCTGGTTTTATTGGCTCTTTCAGAAGAATGGTTGACATTATTCAGCAGCATGTACTGGAAGAATAAGTTACTTTGGAATAAATATCTTCTTTTATATTGGTTTAGATCTTGTAATTAGCTGTAAAGAAGTCAGGCAGTGTGACCAGGCCGAAGTCTTTTACATTTATTTGATTTACACCTAATGCTAGATTTGATGGCTTTTGCTTCCAAGACACTCATTGCAAGCTGTTTTATGAGAAGAAAACTTACCTCCTAGTTTTCCAGTTGTTGTGGGGTCTGTGTGTGTCAGTTTTGGATTTTTTATTTGATCAAATTTATGAAGATGCTGCTAACTACAGAGATTGGACCTATGTACTTTCTGATCCCTTCACTATTGTCATGTTTTTCTCTGAAAGTATGAGTGTGTGTAAAGTGGAATTTCTGCCTGACTTAGGAGTCTGAGGGTGAAAAGTATGGAGGGTCAATTAATAGTGCGAGTATTCTAGGGTAGCATAGAAACATCATGCTTAAAAACACCTTAATCGTAAAAAGCATAAGGATGTGTGTTATATTTCAGTAGTCTCTTCCCTTTCCATCCTGATTTTCTGTCTTAAATTATAAGGGGAAAATGGTGTGACACCGCTTTCTTCAATATTTTTTACCTACATTTCATATCTATTGAGGCAGGCTAGCAATTTGACTCTAAACATAATCCATCTACAAAGTTCCTCAGCTTTATCTCTTTATATTGCTGATAAAGCTGTGGTTGGGAATAAAAATAATTGTTTTAGTGCCTTCTCAGTCATTTAGATATGGCATTGCAACCAAATTCTAGTATTGATATTATTCAAATTATCTGTGCTCTTTTATCCTTGATGACTCTGAACAGATTAAATGAACTTTAAGGATTTATTTTCAAAACGGAAGCAGACATAAAGTCACTGAGTGCATGTGTACATGCAAATATTAATAATCTGTAAAGTCAGCAGTTTATACTTATAAATGTTAGATAGATGCTGAATATCCTATGTTAAATTTCATTACATCATTTAGAATAAGAAATTGCTAGAGTATAATATAACCAAGATTACTTCCTGCCTTCAAATGTTCTGTGGCTTTTTGGCAGGAGTTAGGGGTATTAACCTCAATTACCTGGCAAAAAATCCTGCTGTGGTAACTGTACTGTGTGTTTAAATTTTCTCCATAGGATTTTACCCAAGTTTCTCAAATCTTTGTAGAATTAAAACATTATTGTCCTAGAATAAAGTTCAGTCCCAATGGGGTATATGTTGTAGTGGTGGGCAAGAGATTTCTTTATCAGATTACTTTGAAGAATTTGTGATTGAGAAGGCTATATAAATAAAAGCTGTTGGTTCCAAAAATAAATCAGTAATTAGAACTGACAGAAGTGAGGCAAAGCCATGTGAAATTCAAAATTTAATTTGATACATGAATATTTTAAGGCAGATTTGAACATGTGCTTCCTTTGGACAGCATTAGCTCTGGGCAGCAATTTGTTGTTGTGGTAGAGGAAAATAAGGGTTTATAAGAAGCTGTCAAGACCATTTTTGCTTAAAATATCCCTGCACTTTCCACTGTACACCACTGAAGAGCATGATATAGGTTGCTTCATACAAATCTATATATTGAAGCTGACCCAATAGTTTTCTTGGAACGAGATTAAGGAGAGTTTTGTTTTGCTTTTGTTTAAAAAGTGCATGACAACATGATAGGAAATTTCTGTCCTTTGTGCTGGATATTTCAAGCTGACAAGGATGCAGGGGAAGAGCTGAGACAGCCCCACTGCAGCTCCAAAGGAGGCTTTGTGGGCTGCTGCTGGCGCGACAGCTTCCTCGTCCTTGCCCTAAATGCATCGACTGCTTCTGTGCCAGCCACACAGAATGCCACTTATTCATCTGATTTACTGTGGGCTATTTTGCTTACATTATCTAAAAATGTATTTAGCATGTGCCAAAACTCCATCGATTGCATTACAGCGTGTTTTGGGGTGGGGGAGTAATTTTAGTCACCAACTGCACCTATTTTTCTTTTTGCTTTAAATTTCATTGTCTGTCCAAATTGGGTATTTTGTTTTTATTTTTGGCAGGCAGTTGTGAATGGCAGCTGTTTACTGTGAGAACATCAGGGTATTTCAGGAAATGTTTAAAGAAAGAAAATGAGCTGTTTAATCATAGATCCTTTTGTTTGCCAGCAGTAACTATTAGCTTGAGGCATAATTTTGTGTGGGGACAGGTAGGGAAGCTAAGTCAAGTAGTTTTGTTTGTTTTTTTTTTTTCTGGAATGAGTCTATAGAAACATAAGTAGATGCATTTTGTATGTAACTGGCAAGCTTTTCAGAATGAGATTTTAAAATTATATTATTTCCATTATGTTTGATTGCATTAATGGCTTGGTTTTGAGTAGGCAAAATCATGCCTGTTTAAAATGGAATTTTTATTTTTTTGTGGATTACTTGATAAAAAACTGCTTTGTGGTGGATGCCACATTCATAGAAAGACTCAAGGTCAGGTTGTGTGGGGCTCTAAGCAACCTGACGTAGTTGGAAATGTCTTTTTTTATTGCCTGGGGATTGGATTAGATGACCTTTAAGGGTCCCTTCATCTTAAACTGTGCTATGATTCCAGCAGTGATTCCTAACCATGAAAGGAGCAACACTGCAGATCTCTGTTGCAGATTGGATAACCTGTATTGTGCTTCATCCTTTGCAATGCATTCGTAGTACATACAGAGATCTGGATTTGGGATCAGATTGATGTTCAAGATGGAAATATTCCTTTCCTGTTTTTAATACAGGTGATGCTTCTGCCTTCAGGTGGGGCAGTTAATGCTTTTGTGTCTCCAGTCTTTTAACCAAACATCCATCTTTTAATTCTGCTTCTCATTTCTGCTTTACTACTAGAATTCAGTCTCAACACACACCATATAAACAGTATCCAGCCCTGTGTGTGTGCAACCTGCCAAGGTGTTAATGGCAGCTGATCATTTTGGTGCACATTGTTTCTAGAGTTAAGAGTTGGGGACACATTACAGGTGTGCTCAATACAGCACTTCTCTTAAAACATTCTGATCTAGAAATGCAGTCTGTGAGCTGCAGGTAGGAAAAGCTCACTGAGAAGAGTGAGGCAGCCATGCTTAGAATGAGAAGGATGAGGACAAATAGCTTTGGCCCATTTATTGTTGAAGTTTTTTGTAACATGGAGTCATGGGCTGGAGACAGACACACGACACAGCCCTGAGAGTCATCAGCAAACAGCTGTGGGTTTATTGTGGCTTCACTTTTTATAGGGGCTTTGGATTTCCTGGGCTCAGATAGCTGATTGAAGGGGACCTCTCTGCCCAGCTCTCTGGCCAGTGGTGTATCTGCATCTCAGATAGAACAGGGTTGGCTGAGGTCTTTGCTTGGGTTTGAATCCAACCTATCCCTTCCTTATCCAGGGACTCATTTCCTTCTTGGTTTATTGAGTTTAGTGAGCAGCTTCAGATCAGCTGCAATGTGACAACTCACCTGTTCAGTTATGTTAAAAAATGCAAAGTTTTTTCTGTTATCCTACCTGCAAGGGCTCTTTGCAGACAGGGTGATAGAAGACAGCATGTGTCTAATTTTAATGAGGCTTTCTACCGAATTTCACAAACCCAGCTCCCCTCAGTTAGCAATGTGTCTCATATACCACTGGAATTGCAGCACTCACTTCTAGGAGCTGTTAGGTGAGATCACAGTCTTTTAGGCTAACATGCCACAGGTTAACTACTTGTAGTTACAAGTTATAACTTAAATTTAAAAACTAGGAACCATTTAACCCTTAAACCATTTAACCCTTGGAACGGTTAGAGAAAAAACCAACTACTAGAAAAACGATTTGTAAACAGAGTTATATGTTACATCTTAAGTCTAAACTGAAATTATGAAAAGAAGCAGTGGATTGTACCAATTCTGTCATCTGTAGGAATGGTTATACAAGACATGTTAAAATACAAGGTACAGTACAGGAGCTCCCAAACTCTACTCTACACTCAGGAATTATAGAGATTTATGTATTGCAGACAACTAGAAAAAGGAATTATTTTGTATCAGAAGAAGGAATTAGAAATCAAACTGTCCTGAAATCTGAAGGCAGTAGCTAATAGTTGCTTCAGAGCCAAAGACTCTTGGCTTAGCCTTAACAGAGTTCTGTGATGTCTTAAAAGCTGAAGTATTGTAGGGCTCAAAGAAATTTATCAAGAGAATGCAAACGTGTTTCAAAAGCTGGTAAACACCTCTGTCTGGAATTTCAGGCAGGCAAAACTCCCATGTTACCCAAGTCTTGAGATTGCTTAGCTTCAGGTGAAAGCTTCTGCAGTGGGTCTTACTCCTATTTTATCGCTTAGATGGGATTTTGTTTGCATACCAGAGAGGCATCCTTCTTCTGCTTATCCTCTGTATGCATGGAGGGAGTGTAGAACGCCACAAGTTGATTACAAAGATTTGACAGGAAGCTCTTACTCTCAATCTGATACAAACCTGTTGCACAGCTGAGTGATGCTGGGGCTCCTCTTGAGGTGTGTGGGAGCAGCCACAGCCGGAGTGATTTGGAGAGCAGATCCCTGCTGTTTGCTGCCTAAAGGGAGTTGACACCTGTGTAAGATTTCTGGGAGACTGGCCTGACTTGCAGACTGTGTAGTGAGGAAATCAAGATGTTGTAGCAATAATCCATCTTGGAAGAGGCTGTTGCTGTCTCCCATGAAATTGCTGTGTGTGCAGCTGCCCGTGATGGATTTCGCTGTGCAAGGGCTATCGGAGCCATCATTCACTATTGTGCTGACACATCTGTATTTGAAGTCTGCAATGTCTCAACTGACTTGGACTTAAAACATCATAGAATTGTCTAGCTTGAAATGAATTGGGGTTTTTTCACTTGCTTGTCTTTGCCCTTTCTCTTGCCTGTTTTTAGTGGAAATTCTTGTAAGGACAAGGATATTACACTTGAGCAAAAGGCAAATGACCATTCTGAGCACTGGTTTGGTGCTATGCCCCACTATTTTAAAAAGCTTTTAATTGCAGACAAGGTAGTGTAAAGAAAATGTGCAGATGTGGTGCTTAGGTAAATGGTTTAGTGGTTGACCTGTCAGTGTTAGGTTGATGGTTGGGCTCAATGATCTTAAAGGTCTTTTCCAGCCTGAATAGTTTTGTGATTCTTTAACATTATTAAAATAGTTCTATCACTTTATGTGAGAAGCTTTCTGGGTTGGACGTCTGTCAAGTTAACCTTTGGGAAACAAAGCTATAGAGTAAGTTAAACCCAAAAGAATATAAACATGCAGACATATACAGGAAAAAATCCCAAATGTTTGAATCCAGCAAAAGAAGTGGCAACATTCACAGTGACCTTTTCTTTTGAAAATAATCTGCTTGTTAGGAAGAGCAATTTTTGGTCTCCAAGAAGACAGTAAAATCCAAATTCTAATTCCAAAGAAAGCAAATGCAAGAGTTCAGACACTGCTGCTTATGATTGAAAATAGGCTTGACTTTACATAGCTGGCTTTAAGGAAGCTCTCTCAGCAGGCACCCTACCATTGTGCTTAAGAGCTAAGCAAATATGTCACCTTTGCTGCTGCAGCCTTTCATTTGTCACAGAAGCCAACAGTTAGTGTAATGCAAGATAAGTAACTATTTCTGCAATACTTTACATGTCCTATAAGTACTGTTTACAAAACTTTTATTTTTTTAAGAGTAACTGTATGATAAAGTGCTGGCACAATTGCCTTGGTCCCCTGATACAGGCAAGGAGATGTTGTGACCTGTCTTTCCATGAGCAGATTATAAATGGTGCTTTGCTTCTGGTGAAAATCAGCATTTTTATTGCTGAAACACTGATGGTGGAAAAAAAAAAATCGTTCACTGTTTACATTCATATTAAAAGAACGGGATGTGAAACAGTTCTGGAAATCAAGGCAAAACCATTTCCTGAAGCTGTCATAATTTCAGTTCTTTTTGCACCAGAAGCCAAAGTAAAAGTATCTGTGAACTACTTGACCAATAATTCCTTTTTTTTTTTTTTTGGTTACAAAAGGAAATAAGCTGCTTTTCTGCAGTACTTCTTGTCAGTATCTTCACAGTTTACAGTGCTAATTTACATTAAATCCACCACCACGTCACTAGAATACAATTGGCATTCTTAAAAGTAAACATTTTAAATCCAAATGATGTTGTTACATGCAGAAAGAAGTTTCTCCTAGAGGGAATAATGTCGTGTATGAGTGTCAGTTTGAGCAGAGAAGGTTACTACAAAACAGAAATGTCTTCTTTTAGCAAAAATGCATTTACACAGAGCAGTTAAAAGATTTTACTTTCCTGAATAACATGATAGTAATTTATTGTCAAACAGATTTATTTGGAGGGAAAATGTGTGGAAAATCATGGCCAGAGATTTTTATGTTTTAAATGAATAAAACCAGAACATCTACTAAACAAGGGCTTCTAAATCTTTGTCAGTGTTCTTCCTTGAAATTCCCCAGATAAATTAACACTAAGTAATTCATACACCTTCAGGTAAGGCATCAAGACTTCTGCTTGTAAATCAGATACTTTCTCTCCCAAAATTAATATGATTATTGAAAATCAAAGGAAATTGTATTTCCAAGCCATAATGAATATTGTCAAAAATTCCAGATGGAGTTTTTAATATGATGATCTTATTTCCCAGACATATTTGCAGCAGCATGAGTAAATTTTTGTGGAAGCATACTGCTGGGAAGTCTAATAGAGTGTCTTAGTCCATACCTGACCCTGTGAAATAAAATTGAGTGTTTGAAAATGCTTATTCATCATGTAAAAGCTTTTAAAATTTGGCCTTTCCAAGTAACAAGTCCATAATTCTATGGGACCTTCAAAATGCCTAATTGCAAGGCAGGTCACTATAGGTACTGTAGACAATCCATTATTTAGGACACCTTAGTACTCCTTATGCTTTTAATGAGTTTCCTCTGGTGGACTCCTGTAGCCTTAAAAGACTGTACTGACTATAAGCAAGGTTTCTGAAATTTATTTTAAATATACCTTAACAGAAATATATTTTCTTGGGGTTTTGGGTTGGATTTTTTCCCTTGTTCTTCCCCATCAGTTTAAAACAAATTAACCAAATTTTGAAAAATAAAAGCTATTTTTCTTTGAAGATACCCAGTCCAGAGTGAAAGCTGTAGCTACTTTGACACTGTCCTTTCTCTTTCCAGTTTGCTGGTGGCTTTTCACATTTGAGTCTTTCAGTGCATGATACTGTTTAAACTGCATTGTTGGGTTTATAGATGATCTTCAAATTTTTAGAGGTCTTATTTGAAGTCACCGATAGAGCAATAAAAGTAGAAATTTATGCCACATATTACAGAATAAGGTCATAATTTTTGCTCACTGTTGAACTTTTTTGGTGTGTTATTACAGCCATAGTGAGCATAGACAAGCAAGTTGAGTTCATAAATGGAGGTGTTCAGATGGCAATTGTTCCCTGTCCAAATCTGCTGCTCCTGGCAGATCCTGGCAATGCTTATTCTGATTTCCTTGCTGATAGCAGCTGATCCATCTTCTGTACGTATTCTCACTTTGCAAATTGTTTCTTTCACATAAGGTTTGAAACTGTGATATGACTTTATATGACTTTTCTTTGGTGTTTTTTTTTTTTTTTGTTGTTGGTTTTTTTGTCATATGTTTGCCAAATGACATTTTAAGCTGCAATATAAGGTAGAGACTACACAGTCCCTTTTAAAGCATTTTCATATTCAACAATTTAAACTCATTTGGGGAAGAGATCAGGCACGAGGATTTATGTGGGAATGGCACAAGTGACAAGCCTTCCCTAATGAATTGCTTCAAAAGAAAAGTACCACCTGCCTGACATTATTCCAGACTTAATTACCCTGTATCACTTCTGACAACTGCAGAAAAAACAGACTGATGTTTCTGACCTCTAATTTGAAGAGATCTTTCCATTTTGATGTTGTTTTAATCAAATAGCACAAGGTCTCAGTATTGCCAAGCCACAGCTGCCAGTCAAGAGGATTGCATTGTGCATGACAGCTCCAGAGTCTCTTCATCAGTATTTTGTGGCTTTCACTCCCATTAAGAAGTGTTCCAATATCAGTCTTTACTTTTATATCATCTCTTAAAAAGAAATTAGTATAACCTTTCAATAAGCATACATGTGAACCACTGGAGGGTTTTGTTCCTCGTAGACATTCAAAGTAAATGACAAACATCTCCTTTTCTTCCAAAACCTTTTGCATCTGTGAGAGTGATAAGGAAATGGCAAAAAAACTGAAAAGGAGCCCTAACTGCTTGTTATTTTACCTAATTTTTGAACAGGATTATTTCTGTTCATGATTTTAGCTTTTTCTTTTTTTTTTTCTCAGACAATTTACTACTATTTGAAGTTCTTTTTTTTAGAGACTTGAAAAATATCTGTCACCCTGGAATATTTCATGTAAAAGTATAAATGTTCTGTGGTGAACTGAATAATTAATTGTGTCTAGCTATATTTGAGATGATTGGAAAGGAGTGTATGCATCTCTATGGCAACTTTATCTTCTATAAAGTCTCTCCTTAATGTGAAAATTCAAGAAAATCTGCACTTGAATAGTAGAGGTTAATTTAGGAAGATACTCCAAATGTAAAATCTATTATGTATTGTGAGACATCTGGTATTTCTTGTAGAAAAGAGCATGAAATTATCTCGAACTTGTGATGTCAACAACTAGGAAATGCTACATTTGATGATACTCATGCAACTGTTCATTTTTCCCATTGCTATTGCGCCTTTCTCTGTGGCTTTTAAGTGCACAGTGACGTGCTGGTTCTCATTCCCATGTAATCTCAGAGTTTCACAAGCATAGGGCAGCCTGTTTTTCATGCTGCCTACCAGGCATTAACATCTCCATTTGACAAATAAGAAGCCACAGCCCAGAAGTACCAAAGTTAGTATTACATGTTATATTTGGGATCCATCTGAAAGGCAGCTGTAATCAGTTTTTCAGACCAATTACTGCTGTGACTTTGAAGGTTTTTAGGGCATAATTTTGTGGTAGATGTGGTGCGGGTAAGTGTCTTTGTGTGTTACCATTAGTGCATGTAATCTTTGCCAGTGGGGTTAAATTCATAGAAATTTGGCATTCTCCCAGTAGACTAATGGGCTCAAGATAGCCCCAAGGGTGATTTTTTTTTTTTTTTCAGACATTTGACAAAGCAGGAACAGTGAGGTTTGGGGCATGAGGAGATCTGTGATCTCTGCCTGACCTCGCTTCTCTCTCTGATTTTGCTTTGCTTCCCCATTCCACCCTCAAGCCCCTTCCTGGTGGTCTGCCTTCATGTCCAACAGCTCACCCGTCTGGGTTCTGCTCTTCAGGTTCTTGCTCTAGGACATCTAGTTTCTCCTCCATGGATTTTCATCAAATATAAAATGAAAACTCATGTGGTTCTGTGGGAGGTTTTTTTTGTTGGTCTTTAATTTTTTTTTTGCAAGAGAGCGTGGCCTGAGCTCTGTCATGAGCAATTTGTTCTTCAGTTCTTCACTGTTTTCATGATAATTTTATTTTTACCTCACCTTCCAGTACCATCCTTCCATTGCACACTTACCAAAGGAAATGCTGGTTGAGGGGCATAGCATAAGGACAGGGGCTTCACTTTTTGTCCTCACTGCAATAAAAGTCAATAACAGTTAAGAAAAAAGGATAAGTTCTTTTCTGACCTCTCCCTGGTGCTCTGCCACATGCATAGCACTGAAATACAGTTGTCAGCTTCTTCTAATGACTGCAGCTTCTCCCATTACAGATATTTTCTTTCTCTCACTCCTCTCACAGGGACTAGAATGGATATGTTCCAAACCAGGAATACTGAATTTGCCTGCAACTCCAAGGACACATTGAGATACCTCCCAAGAAAATAGCTAAATGATTAATGTTTCTGATAGGAGTAAATCTTTTCTCTATCCTAACTCTCAAAGCAATTTTTAACTATAATTTTTAATAGTAAATGTAAAAACACAATTGTAGAAATTTTAGCCTGACTGGACTGAGTTTGATAAAAGGGTAGAATGGAGCCCTCATGACAGTGTCACTGACTTCTAAATAGGCCTTATATAATCAACCCTGTTCAAATCAGTCATAATTTGGATGCCTTTACGGCTTTACAAAGGAGAATCTTAATCTCCTTCATAATGACGAATAAATCAAGACTAAAACCATTGTCTTTGGGTTGGATACAGCAACTGAAATGCAGAAATTAAATGGCTTAACTTGTACTCTATTGTGGCAGATAGAATTCAGATGTTATGACCTCTTTTTCTCAGTTTTTATAATATAATAATATTCTATTACAGTTATTCTTAGTTTCACAACATTTGAAGGATTTTTTAAGCCATCCTTTTGGCTGCCTTTGGGTGCAAGTTATTATATCCAGACTTTTGGTCTTTTTAGTCTTCTGCATCACTCTTTATCACCCCATGATAATTTCCAGCATGAGAAGTGCATTGTCATGCAGGATATTGAAGAGGATGAGTGCAAAAAGATATCTGAACTGGAGACATCTGTTATATCTGATGCAGTGGGATGGGTAGATAGTATTTGTATCTTTGTAGTCAAGCTTGCTGATAGATGTTAAAACATGAGCTGTAAACAGCTGCTCTATCTGAAATATTGCAAGCAATTTCAGCCTTATCTTTCTTTATATTTCATGCACTCTTTGACAAAAATTACTTGTATGTGGTGAACCTACTTTATTATTTATACAGCTAAGACACCTGGAAGGTGTTAGTAAGGCATCTTGCTGGTGACATAATCATGAGCTTTCCAGTGTTGTGTAACTTTGCTGTGCATTCCTTCCTGTTCTTCAGTCTGTTGTTTTCAAGAAACCAACTTTGTTCAGTCTGGTTTTATAGTTAGTGTTATCTTATCCTGAGCAAAACTGACTGGAAATAAAAGTTGATTAAACCAATAGCATACATAAAGACTATTTATGTTGGGTTTGGTCTTAGTTTCTTTCTAAATGCGTCTATTAGCATGCAGAGAATAAGAATTTTGAGAGAGTCTTTAGGCTGAGCATATTCTGGATAACCAGAGGGAAAAGATGCTGGAACTGCTACTTCTGGGTTCGTGTAAAAACTACACGAATTTGGATTTCAGGCATCTTTCCATAGATGGCAAAATGATCATTCCTCTTTCCCTGACTCCTGTGGCCAGCCCTGGAAAAGGCTTCCTGTGGGTTATCCTCCTTGGTGAAGTGGCTACTCAGCTATTCCTCATTTCTCAGAAAACATTAAAGTGGCTGTTCTTCAAATTAAGTATTAACGAGGTCCTCCTCCCAACAGCAGGTGTGGAGCTATAATTGGCCGTTAGGTTGTCATGTTTTGGCTGGAGACTTTGAGTGGATAACAAAGCTAATTTCTATCACTGCAAGTTCTCTTTTATTACAAGGAAGAGCTCCAAACCGGGTCAGGCTGGTCACAGAGGTAGTGGCTTATTTTCATCAGTGAAACCAATTAACTTTCTCAACTTCAGAGCTCATATTTCAGTGTAAAATTCTCAGCTGTGTAAAGGCACTGGAAACTGATTAACACATAAATAAATTAAATTTGCCCTGACCATTAAAAAAAATAAAGGTAAGGCAAAAACTCTAGAGCTCTTTTTCTTTTTTCAGTAATTTGAAAAAAAAAGACAAACCTATCAACTTTTTCTTTCCATTATAAGTAATTTGGTGCTATCCTTGAAATCTAATGTGTGCAGCTTTTCTATTTATTTTTCTCTATAGGAATAGATTACCCAAATTAATGCTTTTATTCTGACCTCATATCTGATGTTTTACTCTCTTGGAAAAGTTGGATTTTACAGGCCTTTAGCCTGGCTTTTTGGGGGGATTTTTCCCCTTTCCAATAGAAATAAATCAGACTAAATTGTATTCCACCTGGTTGTTTAATTTCATGGTATTTTAATTTTTTAGATATAGCTTTGGAAAACTATGTTGTTGATATTTAACCATCAGTCAAATTTTCTTCCCTGAAATAGACTGATGAGAAGCTGTAGAGCAACCTTTTTTCATAGAAAATTTCTAAATTCAACTAATTACATTGAATATCAGAACTAATTAGGCCTGGAAAAGGAAGCACTTTGGGAGTGGTGTAAAAAAGAGAAGATAATTGTTTAGTGTGTTCTGACAGAGCCCTGCAAAAGAAAGCTAAGAACCAGAGAGAGGATCTATGGCAATACACATGCTAAACATGCATAATTTTAGCATGTATAGTCATGAATTGCTGGAAAAAAAGGGTTACAGGCAGCAAAAACAATCTGGTTTACAATGCCTTTTTTTCTCTCCTTTTAAATATTTTCCATTTCTTGACCTATGAGATGTGAGCATTCTAAGTTTTTGTATAATGAGCAACAGAAGACATCTGTGAAATCTTCCTGCCTGGTGGTTCTTCATTTTCAGGAGTTCCCTTTGTGTTTATCTACTGGGGGATAACACAAAGTGGGCAATTGTGATATTGAAATTACAGATTTATGAAATGTTATTATATTGTGTGTGGAAATGTAGCTCCCCCTAATCTTGGTGAGTCCCAAGGCATGGTTGAAAAATCATGATTTTGCCCTGGAGAAGGCTTTAAGAAAGAATTTATGAGTATGTACGAAAACATCCTTGCAGAAATATGGACAGTGTGTGTGGGCTTATGTTCTACATGAGGAAACATTCGCTTCATTATGGAGCAGTTCTTTAAAAACTGGCTTTGCTTTGTGTAATCAGCTGACTGAGGGTCATCTTCTGTGTCTGGGATGAGGTGCCTGTGCCGCTGGTCCAGGTGGGCTGATCTGGAGGCACTTGTGTCCTGCCTGAGCTCCAGATTTCCCTTTGGCCCCTCCAGTTTCCTTCTGTAGAGGAGCAGTGTTGGTTTGAAGTGAGCAGAGAGCATTCACTGGCTCATATAGTGATCATCAGACCTGAGTGTCTCACATGTATTTGTAGATTACAAGTAACACCAAGGTGAGGCCACAATAAATTTGGGCCCTTTTTGCTGTTGAGCCTTTTCTTTTTTTCTGTGTCTGGATTCCTGCAGGCACCCAGAGCTTGAGACCAGCTGAGAGCTCTCAGAATAGCTCTCCCCATGTATTTTTTAAGAGACCCCTAAAATCCATACAATAAACTATTTTTACTGTAATTTTAAAACACTGAAAAGAAATACATGTCATCGAGAGACTTAGTCTCACAAATTGTCTGAATTACAATCATTAAGTGGAGAAAAAAAACAAAAACTTTTTAGGAATTTAAATCTTCCTGGAAATATGTCCAAAAAAGTATGATTTTCAAAGAGAAGCCAGTGACATAAAAAACTATTTTATTTATTTTCCATTTTATATTTCTTTATATTTTTAATACTCCATTCAATTTTAACTGCAGCTTTATATTTGAAAAGTTATCTAAACCCTGATATTCTACCACATAAACTGACTCTTAAGTATTTATTCAAATTATATGAAGAAAGTTTAACCCTAATTCTTACCTTTTTGTACTAATAATAACCTCAGTTATGAAAAGAGAATAGACACAGAAATTTAACTAGGTTCAAATTCTTGAAGCTGAAACACATTACTCTAAGAAATGTAATAGATGTTCAAAGGAAATACAAACCTGCTCAATAAATTAGAAGTTTCCAGAGATGCTCCAACCAATATTTTATTCTAAGCCTTTTCCTTTCAGTGTCTATCTTACATGTAACTTAGATTTCTTTGTAAAATGGTTTAATTTTGTATCTGTAATTCAGTAGAATAGTTCCTTCTCATGCAAAAACTTCTTTAATAAAATAACATGCTTTAGTCAGAGAAACCCCTCAAGCACCACTTCTCATTATATATAGGAATGTGTATTAACTAGCCTGTTTTAAATATTGCTGAAAGCCTGCAGTCCTAACAGCACAGATGGCTAAGTGACTTCATAATTCTCAGTCTATTTTTTTTTAATGTCATTTTGTTTATTGATGATGCAGTGTGTAAGTGATACTGGTGGATTATATCTGCATATTTGCTGTTGTAAATCAGTGTAGCAAATTAACCACCATCATAGCTCTTAATTTTTGAAGGTATTGTATGACAAATTTTAACATGAGAAGCCAAAATTCTGTTATCTTTCTGTACAGGTATGAACTAAATTTCCTCTGTTATTTTCACCGAGATGGTTTCAGATGTGTTGAAAACAAAGTTAGACAAAATAAGACCACAATAAAGTCTGTATCCACTTGAAAAATGAGGTTTATGTAGGCTGATGTAATGAGACTGCTTTATGTTTAGAAAAAGTAGCTATTTAGTAAGTGATTAGTTAAAAAGTTTCTATTTTTGGCACTGTTAAATTGTATATGTCTGCTTGAAATTCTGTTCTTAGCTCTTGGAGGCCTTTGTTTATGAACAGATTACAAATTTTTTCAATACAGTCATCATCCACAATTACTGAAATTTCAGTGAATAATTATTAACACATTGAGGATTTACAATTATTTGTAGTTCTCAATTCATATTTTGAAATTGCGAGTACTAATTCCTCATCTCAAAGTAAATTTTGAATTATCCAGCATTAATATATATTTCCAATTATGTTTTCAGGGCTACATTTTAAGCTGTAGAATTCAGTTGGAACTTTACACATACAGAATAAACAAAACTAGAGGGGTTTACCTTACTCTCCATCAGGAGCATTTGCAATGGTAAAGCTGGAGTGCCTAAAAATTAACAGTACAAATATTTCATCAAATTGGAGTTTTGAAAAGGAATGAATAGTGACAGGACTTGTTTTCCTATGACAGATACCTTAGCAATTAGCATTCAAATGTTGATTGATATGTTATCTAGTGGCATTTCAGGGTGATATTAGGTCACTTACAGATCTTGGGCAGTTTTCCTTTTGCTGATTGATTGTGAGTTGTCCTGGCTTACTTTTCTTTGCCACTAATATTGCAAGCAAAATAAGCTGTTGTGAACCAAAGACAAATTTACTCCTGGATGCTTAAGGAATGGTGTCTTCCTTCCAACCACCTCAAGGGAAAAATGAAATCCTTGGAGAGCCAACAAGAGCTAAGTCACAGCTTTTGCCCCCTGCTCCCCTTATTTACATCTTGGCTGTGCTGCAGAAAAATCCTTCCTTGAACAGAGTTTTGCCTCACCAGCACCCTTAGTGCATGCAGGGATAAACCTGACTAAGCTGGACTGAAGTGAAGTCTGGCACACACAGCTTAGAGAGGGTCCAGTTGGTGATTTGGATGTGCCAAACTGGATTAGACCATGAGCTCTGCTTTCTCTCTGTCCTGAAACATACATACACGTATATACACACCAAAACAAATTGCTTTCTTGCACGTCTCATCAGTTAGGAAATCAGTGCATTTTAAGTAGGTGGAGTTTTGATACCATTTCATTCTGTAGAATTTGAGAAAAGGGCCTTTGATGGTAGTAATATGTAATTTTTCATTTAATAATAAGTAATACATGTGCACAAATTCTTAGCATGCAGAAGTTATTTTTGTTCTGTTGGGCAGTAATTCTTGAGTGTGACCAGTTTGCACTTGCAGAGAAAGCAAGAGTGCTCATTTCTCATTAGAAAATTTTGTCCTATTTTATGGGTTTATTAGTAGGGAGACTAGGACAGTGATACTGGAAGTTTAGTTGTGTCTGTTGTAATGGGATCAAGAAATAATAATTGTTGCCTTTGGTAACTTTAAGTATATGAGGTATATCAGAATTAAGTATGTTTCTTCTCTGCTAGTTAGGAAGAGAAATATTACAGAAAAGAAAGTATCAAAAATAAGTGAAAAAATGCTTTGTGATGTCAAGAAATGTCATTACTGCTCAGTTTTCATTTTAAATTTTGTAAGGCGTTAAACACTTACTTAAATTCATTCTAACTGTATTAAACAACTAATAGAATAGACTGGGAAATTTCATTGTATTAATTAAATGTAACAATGGTACTCTATCCAGTAGAGAGATAACATTTGAATCAATATAAGGTTTTCTTACTTGTTATAGAAGAACAAATTGTATTTTCAGCAATTCTTCTCCTTGATAGCAATTCTATAGATGGATTTGCCCTTTGACTCAGGATATTTCCATCTATTTAATTGTTGGAAAACCATGGCCTTACACAGTCTTGTTAACAACTATGTTAATAACTCTTCATGTAAATTAAGAAAAAAATGTCCTTTCCTTACCTATTACTGTAAGTTATAAAAATCAAAACCAAAACGAAGGCAAAAAGGAGCCACAAATTAAAAAAATCCTTAATTTATGTACATCTCCTATCTGTGCAAAAGCATTTTTCACTTCTTCAGATGAGGATAAGTGGCTGTGATGAAGCTCTGATAGCCAGGCTGTTCCTTGCTTCATCTGCAGTAGTAAGGGGGAAGACCTTACTAATTTTAATTTGAGAGGAGGGGCATCATACCTAATCTAGAGTCTAGGCCTTCCTCATGCTTTTCAGTTAGCTCAGCTTGCATGTAAATGCATTCTGAAGAGTGCTTAGCATATTTCTCTTCATATTATCTTCATTTAATGGCTTGCTTGTAAACCTCCATGCCATCCTTGGTGCAATTTTGAAGCACTCTGTATTCTGATGCAATCTTTTCTGGGTAGATATAGGTTTGTGGGAGTTGGGCAGCAGAGAGGTCAGCGTGCCAGCCCACCTTGTAGAGGAAAAATTGGGTGGACTTGTTTTGGGTCCTTGAGTATCACCTGTGGTGCAGAATATATCTGGAACAACTTTTGGCTGGTGGGACTTTTTGAACCATTGTGTTTGTAGACACAGAAGTGGCAGAGGTGGCTGGCAGTGCTTACCTGGCTTCTTGCAGGAATTTTAGTAAGGTGCAAAATACAGAGCAAGAGGCTCTGTCTTAAAGTGTGGTGAATACATAAAATGTGTATATATATAACACAGTATATGCTTAACACATTTGGGCATTTTCAGTGTTCAGATAAATGGTCAGGTTTTTCAAAGAATTTCTACTGTAATTACATTTGCAAAGAAACCCAGAAGTTCTGATTGGTTGGACTTATTACTTTAAATATTTGTTGGGAGATGACTGTTTCATTACAGGTCTCCTATAGCTTGTGTATACATTTTGCAGAGAAATGTAGAGGCAATCCTTAATGTCAATGGTTGAGGATGGTAGTGTGCCAAAAAATGGTCAGGGATGGGAAGAACACACACAGTCTGTGGTCTTCGTTACATAAAGCAGCTCTCAGAAATGTAGTTAATGCATTTTAATCACCAGGCCTAATTGCAGTTTGTAAAGTGAAGATGACAGCTAGTAAGAGCATTGGAAAAAAGAAACAAAACCCAAAACCCAGCTGCAGTCAAATACACACTATGGAAGTTAAAAAGAGCTGCTTACACATATGGGTTAAAGTTTATGTGCCTGGATTAAATAATGAATTAAGGAACAGGAACTAGGTTTAATGCTCACTTTAGTGCCATTAGAACTGAAAATGATGTCCAGGAATACTTAGAAGTGAGGTGAACACTTGCTTGAACCATTTAATAAATGTCATCAAACATCACTGGATGTGTGTGCCATTTTTCATGGAAAGCTGTGTTAATGCATCAGTGCTGTAGAGGTGTGGCTGCTTGAACACTTGCGCGAGTGAACATCATATGAGTGAATATTTTGCCTCTATCACAGCCAAGCAGTTGCAGACCTCTGATTTTTCTGAAGGACAGAATCCACTGCAAAAACTTCAGTACTTTAACCACGTGTACACCTCTGTGCTTGAATTGGTGCTTTGGGTAGTCTTAAGATACATTTCACTTCAATACAAACACTGCAAAATTAAAATATGGATGCATTTGAAAAGCACCTCATTATGATTTTTTTACTGTTTGCAAGTTGCTTCTGAATCACCCCATTGATGTCTGTTTTTATAGTCCTCTCAATGTGCATAGAAAGATTACTGATCTGATTTCTAGCTGAATTTCAATGTTCTGGGATAAATATTAATTCATCTTTTTATAACTGTACATTGTAAGTGCACAGAATTTTAATACTTTAAATGTTTTTTGCAGTATTAATTAATTCTCTAAAGCAGCATTTAATATTAAAATAATTAATTCTGAAAAGTAGTATCTAATCTCAGCTCTAAAACTTGTAGAATGCTTATGTTTCTGACAAGGTCTGTAAGAAAAATCAAAGCCAGCTTTTGAGGATTTTGATCTGCTACTTTCACTGCAATCACAGTAACTGCATGTTCCTTAGAATAGAAACATTTTCAAAGATGTGAAGTTCTATGGAAAATATAAATTAAAATAATAGCTTGGGAAGGCTGTTAAACTTTACAGGCTGGTAAAGGACTATAATTCCATAATTTACTTATTTCTTAGTGTTGGCATTATACTTGTTGCAGTTATTTCAATCTACATTGCTTAGACTGCCAAGACTGTAATCCTCACTAATGAGAATAATCCAGTAACATGCATCATTTCAAGCAATGACACTGATTTTTCACCTCCTTCTAGCCAGGATGGTGACATGTCTGTCCAATGTCTATGAAATAGCAAATGACTTTCTTTTTCTTTTTTTTTTTTTCTGTACGTGCAGTATTATTTTATTTATATTTTTCGAAGTTAAAATATAAAGTAGGTTGCTCTCTATTCTAGCAGAGGCCTGTAGTACAATGAGTGCTGTGGGGAATATCTTGACAGTGCACTACATTGAAAAGTAGGTGTACATCTGTTCCATTTTAAAATAAAAAAAACCAGCAGACCCTTAAATGCTCATCTTAAATCGAGTGCATTTAAATAAATCAACAACCAAAAGGAAGATGACTTAACTGTTTCTGAGACCATAACCTTTTTCATTTTTTTAAATATATGTCCTGATGATGACCTCTCTTATTGGCTGGTTGAATGTTACATATTTTGCGTGAGGTTTATGTTGTACAAGCCAAAGCTGGCAGTGAAAAATATTCAAATACATGAAGCAAAGTCTGACTGACTAGTCTCAGTTCTCTGACTAGTATCCATCTAGTATAGTTACAGTATGAAAGCACTTTATAGAAAGAAGTGCATATTGTCCTTCTATATTGTTCTGTCTCCATTTACTAACATAATTCTTTTTTATTGTGTAAATAGTTGCTTCTTCTTGAAGATAACTTAAGCCACATTATTGTTAGTTTTAAAATATTGCTTCTTTATCGTTCTTCTTTCTCTATCTCACTGAGTAGTTAATTCAATATATTTGCTGTTAGCACAGAAAATTGTTTTCTCATGACCACACCTAGCTTCATGGTCAGATAGGAAATGTTAATTTAATTGAGTTTGTAGTCAGGCTAACTTTGCTTAGTCCAAAAAGCCAGTGTCCAATTAGTCTGTGTTTTGGGTAGTTTCTTACCATGGGTAAAACCTAGCAGGGGGAAAATATCTGCATTATATTCTATTAAATACTATCTGCATGCCTGATTATATAAACAAACAGAGTTTAGAAGCTTTCTTAAGCTTTCTTCTTGTCCTTGAGTATCTCATTTGACTATAGTTGGAACAGAAATAATTTAAAAAGAATGACTTTTTTTATGCATAATGATCTCCTTAGCTGTTAAACGATTTATTATGGAGAATTGTGTATTACCAAAGTTATTTTCTATTCAAGACCTAATTGTCAATAGAAGAAACGTGTCAAAGACCTGAAATTCATTCAATTTTCTTATTACTGGGACTGTAAAATAGAAGCATGGAAAATTTTAAGACTTCCATTTACATTGCTTGAAATGTCACAGTCATGGCAATTTGACCTTTGTAAGTTGTTTTGGATTAATTGTAAATCGTTTCTATGTTACTTTTATTAATGTAGCTGCCTGCTGCATGATTTTCAAGTTCTTTCATTATAAGAATGGCAGTATTTTTAATTTCCAAAGCTGGTGTTTGGTTGCAAACCCTTTGGGTCCTGCTGTGATGTTAGGTGGAGCCTGAATGTCAAAGAATCATTGTTTCTGACAGCTAATCAGATATCCAAATGATTTAACCTCTGTGTGTCATTGTCATCAAGCTGATGATGCTGATGAGGAATGCCTGACAATTAGCAATGTAGAAATACCAAAATAACATAACACTATTTATGTGGTTGCTAAGTTAGTTGTGACGTGCTGGCTAGAGGAGTAGCCAATTCATTCCTCATTTCTTGAAATTTTGGGAAATAACTTTCTTTTTTGTTCTTTGTGTTGGCCAAAGAATATTTGTTTTGTGAGCTGAGTAAAAGGATCAGAATACTGTAATTCTGGTTTTCTTCATCCTCATGCTCACTGAATTAGCCTAAAGATCCATTGCATGGTCAATGGTAGATGCCAGCATGACATTCACACAATATTTTGGGTTGGAGGGGGCCCACAAGGATCACCAAGTCCAGCTCTTAAGGAAATGCTCCACACAGAGACTGAACCCACAATGTTGGGTGTTATTAGCACCACACTCTGACCAGCTGAGCTCATCTCAGCATCTGCATATCAGTAATTAGTTGTTACTGAAGCTAAACACTGCCACAGGATACCTGTGCTCAGATCCATCTGAATGCCCTCCCACCATTAATCTTTATAAATCCCCTTTTATCCTTTTACACATTAGTCCCAAGGATTTTATATGCTCAGGAATTCTGCAGTGTAACTGTGAACCATAGAGTGAGCAGGTAGCCAGATTCAAATTATGGAGTTTGAAAACATTAAAGAAGCTGAAGAGTGTGCAAAGAAGATGTATTATTAATAAATTAAAGGGGACATATGTAGAAAATAGGAATTATACCTGATTTCAACAGGGAGAGAGGGTGTATGTTGTCTATTGTGTTCACATTGAACTGTTTTGTAGAGTACTATCTGAACTTCCTGAGAATTCATGTGAATAACATTTTTTGATTCATTCTAAACCATCATGCTCTAATTTCAGTGAATTTCCCTTGGTTCATGTGCAGGTTTTAAGTAGCTGTCAAAACCACAGTGTACTAGTTTCAGCTTTGTTGGGTGAGATTTTATCAATGGTCTTTTTAGCTGAATCCTCATTTCTTCTCTTTCCTCTCCCAGTAAGTTATCCATACATTTTAACATTCATTTTAAAGTATTTTTCCTTATTTCCCTTCCTCCGCTGGCTTATGAGTTTTCTATGTGCAATATTTTCCATTGGTCTTTTGTACATCCTCCAGCATAGAAGCCCAAACTGAAATTCCAATATCTATTCACTCTGTCTCTCTATTAGGATGAGTGTGATCAAAATATCTGTGCAGATTGATTGGGGTGCCTCTAAAAAGCATTAGGCTACAAAGAAAATTACTCTTCTTTACTGTTGCAAAAACATTGTTGTAGAATGACAGTATGTTTCTTCGATGTAGTTTATGATCTTGTGAAATGTCACACTTGCCTTGAGTTGTCTAGACTGGAAAAGAACAGCTGTAAAAAGAATGACAAATAGATGTTTTTCTTCTTTTTCTGTACTGAATCTATATTAAGGAAACACAGCTCCTCTCAGTAGAGCTGATGAGTTGGCACTGAGTTGAAATAAAAATCGATGTTTATAATAGGTAACTGTCCTAGCATCAA
This sequence comes from Arremon aurantiirostris, assembly GCA_035583995.1. Taxonomy (NCBI): domain Eukaryota; kingdom Metazoa; phylum Chordata; class Aves; order Passeriformes; family Passerellidae; genus Arremon; species Arremon aurantiirostris. The sequence continues at coordinate 105,509,271 of JAXCLO010000001.1, read as the reverse complement.
TACTAATATTTCTTAATCTTCACTTAATGTTATAGATATGAAATCCTTCATTGCAAGCAGTTCTGAATGATGTAGGCAATGAAAAAAAACCACTGGTCAATGCACAGAATACATACAGGCAGCAAATGTATTAGTTATCTAAAATGTTCGTGTCTGGTACAGCCAGAAAATCCTGCTTTCAGCTGGGAGGGCATGAAATCTGCCAGGATTTAAATACAATTTGTTATTGCAAATATTCTTCCAACTTGCTCTGACAATGCCCACTTAAGGAGAAGATGAACAGTACTCATTAAATCTAATTTCAATAAATATTTCACTAGTGCTTCAAATATTCTGAAGAGGAATAAGAATTTCAAGGACATATTAAAAAATGTAATGATGTTGTCATTCTAAAAATTGCTCCTCCCTTTACTTTCCCCCTTATCCTAGAGTGAAAAAAATACCTCAAAATATGGATGAGGTAATTACGTATATCCTCTTTCTTCCTTGCTATCTTAGTGTTCGTGTCCATTTTATTTTTAACAATTCTTTCTACTCCGCTCTCCCAAGGTAAATTTAAGATGTTGAGCTTTGTCCCCATGTGTGGATGAAAAATCTGTTCAGCCCCAAACTGAATATTCAGTTTCAACAAAAGCCAGTGTTCTAATGTCAGGCAGATGAATTTTGGACAGGATTTCTACCTAATTTCAGTTAGTTCGGTAGACAGTTTAAAAATAATCTGAGAACCTTATGCAAAATTGTTAACATATGTGTAACAACACATATCAAAGTATGTTGTTTTAGTGTTGCCATAGATAATAAAATGTTCCTGAGTGCTTCAGAAGCACATCCTGCAATTTCCTCTGGGTATCACAGGCTGTCCCCTCCCAGTGAGGCACAGACTGCACCAGAAGCCAATGCTGCTGTGTAATCTGACAGACAAGGGTGGTACCTCACCTTAAATGCTTCTCTTGTCTTCAGAAATGTGATTTCTACAGCTTATAATGCCTGTTCTCTATAAAGATAGCTTTTCTTCCCCACTGGTTGCTGGGTAAAACACGGTTTAAACTATTGGTGGCTTTGGGCACATTGCTGAGTTCTAACTTTAATACATTTTGTCTTAAAATTCTAAAAAATGCATGATCTTTGTAACGGTTGTCACCATCTTTGTGATGAAGTCTAAAACTCATTTCTATTGTGCTCTTATTTTGCACCATCTTAGAGGCAAAAGAGACAAACACCTCCCCTATTCTTCCAATTTGAATGTTTTTGCTTTGTGTGAGAACTGAGAAGTCACTTTCCAAATAAAGCTGTTAAATGAAAAGGAGATGCCTCAGAAAGAAACTGAAGGAAGAACAGTCTGCGATAAACATTGTGGCTGTTTGAAAGGTGTTGCTATTCAGCTGTCTAGAAATTCAATTACTCTCTTTTTCTTTTCAGGAATGTTTGCCCTGATAGGGTGTAGGGGATACACATCTAGAATTCTTTGTAATCCAGATTTTCTGTGAAGTGCTAGTATTTAGACGTATATCTAGTTTGTAATAGCCTTCACCTGTACAGTTGGAGTTTTTCCAAATATGGGGTAGTACTGGAAAGTCATGTTCAGTATGCCAAACACTCAGATCATAATATGTGTATTTTTCAAAATTTAAGATCCTTCAGTCACTTATAAAATTGAACCATTAGCAAAAGAACAAAGTAGCTGCAAAAGGGGAAAGGGTATAGGGGAATTAAATCCTATTCTATTTGCTTCCCCCCACAATTATAACTATCAATAAGGGCATTACTCTTTGATTGTCCTTTCTTTTCTACCCATGGAACGTGGAGAATGCTTGGGAGTGGTGAAAGGATGTCAAGAGACTTGACAGCATGAAATCTGCAATAACTATTTCTGAACTAAATAAATCACAACTATAGTTTAAATACATTCATCATTACTTTGTCTACTTCATATGAGGTGAAGCGGGAGTGGAAAACAGTTCACTTACCTTTAATTTACACAGCTATTCTTAGAGGCATGTGTTCTTTTCTTTCAAAGTTTCTCAAATTTTGTATAAGAAAATGAATTCTAGCGTGGACTAGTTGATGCTGTCAGCTTTATAATGACAGTATCTTAACCCTAAGAACAAGGTGTGTGTATTGTAAACAATTGCATATTAACACCTTGGTCTCATTGATTGCAAACTTCTCTGATACATTCTCTGATGTCCCAGTGGCAGCTCCTCCTAATTAACTCAGACACCAATTGGGTCAGATGAAATAAAGTAGACGGCAGTCAGTCAAGCAGACTAGAACAGCCTGTTCTCTAACTGCTTTTGACAGAGGAACAAAAAAAGAACTTGAAATATTACAGAATAGTGCTAGCTACCACAGTGTACTTAGCATGGTTGTTTGCAATGAATATTTTAATACAAACTGCAACAAATGTTGGTCCCTCACATGTGGTTATCCCATCCTCCTCTGTGTTCTGCATGTGAGTGACATGAATTCTGAGAGTCTGTGACCATGTGGAGCATTTGCCTGATTATTATTTTTTCCATAGGAGCAAATCAGAAAGTCTGGGACAATAAACATAAAAATCAAAGCAGTTCAAAGCTTTGCAACTATGCATCACTAGGTGGCATTTGCTGAAAACAGAACAGCAATTTCATTTTCACATCAGAAGGTTGTGTGAAGCACTAGATACTAAAGTCACGTTTTAGACTCTGATTACCTGTTTTAAATCCTGATGCTTCTTTCAGCTTTATTTTTAATTAGCTGAAAACCTATAATTCAGAAAGTATTTGGAGTCCTATTTCCTGTTTTTGATGTGTTTTGCTCTGGCTGGCTCATGAGTTAACGCTTCTGTCCTTAGTCTCCTGTCCTCTATTGCTCATTCTGAACAAAAATAGTAACCTAGATGGTAAAAATCTCCAGCTAAGGAAGGACACAGCCTAACCATTAAGCATTTATCTGCTTTTTTCTAAACAAAACAAAAATACCTGTGTAGTTTCATAAAGGTCATAAATATGAAAGTTGTGGGTAATTTTATCTAGTTACATAACCTTGACTTTTTCATTTCTTGTAATTAATAGCTGTTCTAGTAATACTTCTTTTGCAGTGCCTCTGTTACAGCTTATTCTGAGACAGCCTGCTGATCAGCTAAATGCTGACCTCTCTTCCAAGGTTTAAAAAACACAAAAACCCCAAGAACCTTTACCCCTCTGTCCTGGCAAGCCAACGTCAGTGTTTGCCACAGCTCCTTTATCACAGTTTTTCTCCTCCCAGTGCATGGAACTCTCCTGGTGATAAACCACAATGTCTAGAGCTGTTTAAAGTTTTTTCAGAACAGGTTTCTTATTATGGGGGATGGGTTTTTTTGTTGGGTGTTTTTTGGTGTTTTTTTTTTTTTTTTTTTTTTTTTTTTTTTTTTTGTTGTTTTTTTTTTGTTTTTTTGATGACTGCTGAAATACAGGAGCTGCCAGTGCTGCTCGTTTCTGGCCTGTAACTTTTCCCACAGTGGTGACAGGGACATTTGTAGTGCTGGGTTCTCTTTGAGCTGGCGGGTTAAACAGCAGCCGAGGTGAGAGCGCTCACTTTCACTTTGAGTTAGTTTCAGCAGTTCTCAGATCCTTGGTGCACAGGAGTAACAATGCTTATTACAGGTTGTCACTGAGGCTGCAGTGCACACAAACCAGTTTTATTAGTGTCTAACCCAGGAGGATTTTGTGCTGCTGGCTGTTCAATAGGGCTTGCAGAGGGATGGCTGCTGCCAGCCACAGCTGGGCCTGTCCATCTGTCCTAATGTCCTTCCTTCCTCTGCAGTGTCTGGGAACACCCATGAGCTCAGAGGGGAGAAAAAGGGTCGATACTGATTCTCTCTGGCTTCAGTTAATAATTCCCATTTTCTCTGGGAAAGAATAAAAATGGGTTATAAGTAAGAAACTCTAAAACCAGAGTTACTACAGTCAAGATGTATTTAATCTGTTTACTAGATCCAGTCACTTTTTAAAAGAAGTGAAATGATTTCTTTTTTTTTTCTAAAATGTCAGTCAGGTTCTTTTGTTCCAATCAGCCCAACAACCAGCAAGGGGCCTGAGCAGCAAACATTGCCTCCTTACTCCAAGCACATTGTGATTCCTGCTAATCAACCTTACAAGTTATTAGTTGTTTTTGTAAGATGAAAGCAGCAACATATCTCTCAGCAGCTGTGGTAAAAATTGCAGTTTTGGGCTGTGGGGTTGCAATAGATTTTTTATATAGCAATAATAATAGTAGTAGTAAATCCATGTGGCAAAAAGTGTTTCTGTTACTTTTTATATAATGTCACATGATGTATTAGCAGCATTTAACTTCTGCTTCCCTAATCTGTAAAGAAGAAAAAAATGTCCTGTTCAAATGAATCCATCAAAGAATATTAAGCATTTTCCCCATATAAACTCATTTGACAAGATGAAGTTGGTATTGTCCAACTCCTACTTTTCTTTCACATTTTGGTATTACCAGTATCCTTCCCCATTAATTTAGTCCACTTTGTAGCACTAAGAAGACTTATTGTGACTGAATTTTGTTGCTTTCAACAACAACAAAAAAAAACCCACTCAAAAACCCAAACCAACTAACCAAACAACAACCTAAATAGCTCCAAAGCCAAACAAAAACTGGCAAACAAAGAAAACAAACAAAGCACAAACCAAAAAGTTTTTAAATCACCATTGGTATTTTTTCAAGGTATTTAGATGTACTGGCAACACGATTTCATTGGTGTCTGACTGCAAAAAAGTGGATAAAAAAATGCAATTAAATCAAACAATCTTCTGCAAGTTCCAGAAAGAAGCAGTGGTTTCAGCTGATACAGCTCTTCTAACTAGCACTGAGGTTTAAGTGAAGACAAATCTATTACCTCATGTAAAGCTTTAATATGTGTTCTATAGTATTCAGAAAATAATGTCATAACAATGGTGTGGGCTTCTACTGAAATGTTAGCGCAGATTCTTTTCATTTGTCAATATAGGTATATAACATTGAAAAATAGATAAAAGAAGGGACACTACTTATACACAGGTGAATATCCAAATGAGTAATTATATATTTCCGTGTAAAGATAAGGCATAAACTGAACTCCTTTTGAATCACCAGCTTCTCAGGTAGAGATAGGTTAATTGTTTAAGTTTGAGCAGTTATTTATCTTGTGCAGAGAAATCTGATGTATTGAAGCACTGGGGCTTTTTAGGTTGCACTTTACTAGTGATTTCCCTTTTGGAAAAATTTACTGGATCCAAAGTAATTGCTGGTTAGAACATAGTAAAAAACCCCAGTAGACAAAACCAGTTAAGCTTATGTTTACAAAGCTGTTAATAACTAGAACAGATTATTTCTGGAAGAGTTCAGAAGTGGTTCAGAACTCTTACAAGTCCTTACCTTGAAAGGGTAAGGCAGGGGTGGGTCACCAGCACTTGAGGCAGATGTCCTGACACTCAAGTGTTTTGTTAGAGGTCCTCAGGTCAAATCCATGGCCATGGAGAAGTAGGATCAGTTCCCAAAGGATATTTGTCTGTGGTGGACTAGAGGAGGACTAGGTCAACAGCTGGGAATAGAATTACAAGTGTATGAACTGGAGCTGAACACCCCATGTTGTGTATACTTAAAATGTTCTGGAAGTGTGAGCTGACATTCTGTTTCTTTTCTTTCTAAATTTCATAGCAATTTTGATCCTGCTTTTGTCTTGGGAGTTCCATATGCTACAATTTATTTAGGGAAAAAGGTTGAGAAATGGTGGAGGGGAAGAAGGGCAGGGGGGCGGTTAACAAACATGAACAAATTACATGACTTTGTTCAAACATATATCTATGTGTACATTTCACAGCTGCCCATTATTGTTTTGGGAGTCATATGTAGCTTGTTTGCATTATTCTGGTACTTCTGGATGCTAGTCAAGTCTTTTTGCCTAAGCTACACATGCTTCAGTAGTTCTTTTGTTCAGATTTACTGCTTCCCTGAATATGATCTTCTGTCTACCAGATATCCTTTTTTTCTTTCCAGAAGGGAAGTATTTGTTTCTGCTTTTTCCCATCCCTTTCCTTTTTTCCATATGTCTTTTTCCCTTTTTTCCTCTACAAGCCAGGGTAAATGTGTTTAATTCCCCTTCTGTCTTCCCCTCACCCCTTCCTCATTTTTCTTTTTTTCCTTCTTGTTCTTTTTGCTGTCCTTGTTGTTTTTGTTTTGTTTCCTTTTTTAATCTTTCCTTCTGTTGCACACTGGCAGTCTGTCATGTTCTTTATCCTTTGTGTTGCTCCTACTTGTTTTTTACATGACATCCATACTGGTCCTCAAAAGCACTCAGTAGTTTTTCTCTAAATAGCTAATTAGTTAGAGTTGAAGAGTGAGACCTAATTTAAACACTTGCAGTGTCTTAAAGAATTAAAAAAATAGGAAAAGTCAGGAAGCAGTTTCCCTAAAACATTGATAATGAGAGAACAATTCCAACTAACATTATAAAATGAGAAAAATAAGAGGTTTCCTCAGCCTGACAATCAGTCTAGGCAAGGTAGTTCAGTAGTTCAATCTGCTACACCAAGCTGTCAGTAGAAATCTTGTAGGTTGGGTCTTACAGATATCTTCTTTTTTGTCCTCTGATCAGTAAATAGCATCCCTCTCTCTGAGTTCCTCTATTTGAAGGAAACAGGGGGAGCAAAATCTTTTTTGTTAGGAATACACATGTTCATTTCCTAAATTTACCTTGACTCTTGCCAAACCTTTCTCAGAAAATTTTAGGATTCTAGTTTTCATTTTAGTTGTACTTTTTTTTTCTTTAAATCTATATTAATGAGGGCTTCCAGTGTTCCATTTCTACTGAGCATTTGAATAGGTTCATCAGTGTTTTGAAAAGCCTGAGATGGTTTGATTATGGTGATTTGACTCTGGTTCCACAGTAAAGTCTCAAGAGGGTAGCACAGGGAACAGGGAGTTTTAACAATATTCAGATTAAGTCAACACACTACTCATCAGTGTATTTATAGAAGATGGACAAAGAATTGCATGTTCTGTATTGCCTTACATGAGCAATAGACTTAAATTCTTTGTCTGTCTGTCAAAGCAGCCTATTGTATTTCCTGTCAGCTTGTGAATGTCTTGGATGACCTCAATGACTAAAAATCAAAGCTAGTCCACTCAAATATCATTCTGTCATTGTGTTCCATTGATTTCTTCTTCCCCCCTCAGATAAGCAAGAATGGGAAGGGAACATTTCTCAGCAGCTGTAGTTACTGGCAGGGTATTGTCACAATGTACTGAAAATCTCGAAGAATAGTGAGTCGATGGAGGCAGAGTATCAATAATGTGACTATCTGTGGCCTCTTTTGTTCCTGGTACTCCCACCATTGCTGGCACTCACTCCCACTCACTGAGGAAAATCCTGACCTTTTCTCAATCTGCATTGTTTGGCTGCTGGAAAATCAAATAGCAATTTTGAGGGTTTTATTCTCTGAAGTGCAGTGTTCCAATGAACCTGCAGCTGCCATGAATGAGGGAATTGACACCTGCCTTAACACCATTGTTTCAAAGTTTCCACCACTATATGGGAATTCTTTTCTTTGCTTCCTTTTTCTTTTTTCTTTTATTCCTTTCTTGCTTATAGGTTCTGGTTCCAGACAAAACATAACTATTTAATTATTGTTTACCTAACTCAGGGCAATGCTGGATAACAGAATAAAATGTTTTCTTCCCCATTTCTCTTCCTGCACCTGTGATGGAATTGCTTGCTAAGGGCTGTATAAAATACATCACACAACTGAGCCTCCTATCACTGCTGTCTGTGAGTGATTCAAACACTACAAATGTCACATCTTCATTGATATGATAATGAAAATGATTTTTTGGTTTTTTTTGTTTAAAATTGAAGTTTAGAATCTGAGGAGATGGATCATTTCCCACACTCCTCATGTACCAGTACCATTTTGTTGAATGTCTTCTGATTGTAGAAATTGGGGTGCACTTACTCTAGAGAAGGATTTTTTAGCCACTTGCTTTGGAAAACACAACCCAAATCTGTAGAAGGCTGAAGATGTAGTCTTCATGTGGCAGTAGTAAGAGACACTGTGGAGTCTCCATCCTTGGAGATAATAAAAAACAAAACCCACACTCAACAGGGTCCTGTAAAATCCATTTTAGGTGGCCTTGCTTGACTGGGGCACTTGGACCAGATGATGTCCAGAGCTGCCTTACAGCCTCAACCATTCTGTGAGTTAGTGAAAGAAATATTTATTCAGGTGTGTCAAGAGTTGAGAGGTTAAAGATCTTCTAGAAAAAAGGGAAGGATGAAACAGAGTGCAAATTTCCTTCTCCCTGCTACGTGTTTTCTGTGGAGAACTGGCTTTTATTATATAAATGGAATAGTGTAGTGACATACATAGTGTATGTTTCAGAACCTTGGTTCATTTTTGCAATCTTCTTGGTATTTTCCAGATCATATTTTTAAAAAGTATTATTTTTTAGTGATTTGTTAACAATTCTGTATACTTTCAGAATAGCATCTAGAATATACTGGTATTTAAAATATTTTTTTCCTGTTACTATTTTTTATTTAATGTGTTTGGTAGCATTTGAGGGGATAGGGTGGTGTGGAAAAATAAGAGTAGTAAAAGGTGTAGTTTACTAAGAGATGGCAACTTAATGTTGGGAGTTTTCTTGTAGAAGACAGATGGGAATTGCATTGGAGTGGTAGGTTGCAAACATGAGCTGTTAAGTATATTAGGAAAGTTGTATGGTGACCAATTGCCATTATTAATAGCATCTTTGTTCTGTTGAATCATGATTGTTCCTAAGCATCCTTCAGTGTGCCACTTGTCTCTATTAGCCTTGCTGCCTGATGAAGTGCCAGAACTGTCCTTTGTCAGATGATTAGCTTCATTAATACTGCACTTTCTCTCTGGGTCATAATTTATTATGAGGCCTAACCTGCACTAATACTTCAAAAGTCAAATGTGCAGTTAACTAATCTGAGAGGTTTGCATTCACAGTTTCAAAGCTGGTGCTCATCAGAACACATCTGTGAATGCATTGTAGTTAAAACAAGATCTGTTCAGTGGTACTAGATGCTCTAGGGCATGAAAATCAGGTGATTTTACTGCTCAATATATTTTTTTTTTTCTGGCAGGGTTTTGTAGACCTCAGGGCATTTATTTTCTGAGTTGATAACCTACAGAAAATGAGGTTAAGCCCGTTCTATTCAAAGACCATCAATTTGAGAAAAGCATTTTTGCTATGGGAAGGGATCCCATTGTTATTGCAATAAAGGAATTCAGGATCCATGCACTGTTTAAATCTAACCTGAAGACAATACACTATTCTGCAATTCTTTCAACTTGAAAGAAAAGAAATAAACATAGCATATTACTCTTTGAATAGGTGAAGGAATTACCTGGCCTGGCCATTTGATTATCCTTGTCTCACACTAAAGCACCTCCAAGGACATTCTCTGGCTCACTGCTGAAGGATCTCTTATCAACACAGCATTATGAAAGTGGCAGAGGAGTGTTCTTGGCACGTTTCTGCAGCACCTAGATAAATGTCATTCAGCTTCCACATGGAGCATTCAATCCATAAATCTGGGCTAAGAGAACATCTCTTTGTAAAAATCGTGTTTACAGTGGGGAAATCATGCCATGCATAACCAAAAGATTGATTCATTTTTGGGTTAGGAGGCTGTCACTAACAAATTGTTGTGGTATAAACTTGTCAGAGCAAGCACCTAGAGATGAAAGTGCTTGCAATGATCTCTGTATAAAGATGGAATAGGTTTGTGTTTACAGAGTAGCAGAGCATTGCCCAGACTTTGAAGAAGTTTCAAACATTCAGATTGTGGGGTTGACTCTCATTTTTCTCAGGAGACCCTGGATTTTATTAGCACAGTGGACATGAATAATTGGTGACTAGCAGTTAACTTGCATATATCTTTATGGGAAAACAAACAAACAAACAAAAAGCCCTAAAACAAACAACCCACTCTGCTACTAAATATGCTATTACAGCTGCCTGGGGTGGAAAAACAGAAGTTTGAACAGTTTAAGGAGGTATTTTTGTCTCTTTCCTTTTCCCTGCAAAATATCACATATTACAGTTTGAACAGTTAGAAAAAGGTGATTTTTTTTCTCTTTTTCCTTTCCCTTGCTAAATGCCACATTATTCTTCAAACCCATTTGCATTTGGCAGTTTTAGCAGAGATGATTAAACAGAAGCTGCTATTTATGTGTAATATTTTATATGAAGTTGCTGAAGAAGTTTGTAATATAACATCAGACTGAATATTTATCTTCTACCAACAAAATGTATCTTTTTTCTCTCATCTTCTGTGTACTGCGTGAGGCTGGAAGGAAACAAAACTCATATAATAAACAACTTACAGTCAGCACAGAAAGAACTGTTCCTTGTGGGGAAAAATAAAATTTTTAACAGCTTTAGCATCATGTATTACCAAAAGCATGTGTCTCCTTCACATGCTGTTGCTTTTAGATGAGTCTCTTAACTATTCAAGTATTACTTTCAGCCAAAGGATGAAGCTGACAGCATTATTTGGGATAGATAGCAATAGAATTCTAGAAAGTTTATTGTAGCAAATACTCATATATATTAGTGATAGAAGTTTCTACTTGTACTATTGTGTTGTTTGTTTTTATTTTTTTTGGTCAAGATCCTCTGAACTCAGAATATGCTCCTTCAAGTATGCAATACTTCTTTATAATGCTATAGTAACTTTGCAAACTAGTATTTTTTTAAGAGTATATTGTATCTTTGAAACTGGAAAACATTCTGGTAGTAAAGGTATGTTTAAAATTATATTGAGGTTTTAAGAACAAAAGATACATTTGTATCAAAAAGATTTATCTTGTCTTGGATCTTTGGATCCAAGGTGGAGGGAGGGAAAGCAAAGTACATTAATAATGCCATGCATTTCTCTTCTAGCTTGTCTATACCTGCCACTCAAATTTAGCTGAATCCATTAATGTTATTAATTGCTATACATTTCAGAAGGGAATTTAATATCCTTTTTTATTTAAGAAGTGTAGAAACTTTTATTGCAAACTAAAAAGCTGCATTGAATGAACTTTATTTTAGTAGAAGCATTCTGCACCCTTTTTCCACGTATGCCCTTCAGTTCTAGTTGAGGTTGATTTTATCTGTCCTTTATATTTCAGGGATGATGCCTAATAGATCTTTTTGAGCAAATGCTTACAAATTGTAGTCTGAAATATTTTTTCTCTTTCAACCTATATAAAATACATCAGAACTTTACCTTTGTTTGTCCAGTTTCATTCAGTATCAAGATTGTACTTATAACTTAGATAGAGAACTCAAGGCCTAAAATAAATAATCTCCCTCTATAAAGATTTGATGTTAAAGAATTGAAAAAGAATTTCATGTATGGCTGAACAAATATATGTGTGGGTTTGTTTTTGTTTTTTTCTTTTTCCACTGGAGGAAAAATAGCTAACAATTTGTGACAGGTAAATAGTTGCAAGTTAAAAAAGGCATAAGGCACATCAGGGGCTGCCAATGGAGAACTATTGTTGGGGTTCAGAAGGTTTCACTTCCTCAAGTGATTTGAGGAGAAGCATATAATGTTATTTCAAGTATTTTTCTACTGTTGAAGAGTTTTCTGATGCCAAAACCATCAGATGACATGTCTGGGTTTTTTTTATACCTATATGAAATTAAAAATTAGAATGGGGTGTTTCAGATCCTACTGCAGTATGTTCTTTTCCAGGAGAAAAGAAACCACAGGATAGGTCAATTGAACTGGGGATATAGACCCTGGCTATGAAGGCGACCTGTAGACCTTCAGAATGTGTTGATGCAATTAAAAAAAAAAAAATAAAATCCTGCCTGTGTTTGAAGTATTATTAGTAATTTACAATAAACCAAAACTGAAACATTAATCAATAATATTGCATTATTTTTTTTAATAATTCTAATGAAGTACTTTCCTTTTCTCTGGCAGATGAACGGGAAGATGTTCAAAAGAAAACTTTCACAAAATGGATAAATGCGCAGTTTGCTAAGGTAATATATTTATTTACTTATTGATGAAAATAGCTTTTGTATATTAAAAAAAACCAACAAAGAAATCTGATATTCCTACAGTGAAGCTTAGTTTTCAATATAACAGTTCCAAGTCTCAGATATTGCTGAAGGCAGTTGATAGATTTATTAGTAAAAGTGCTCAAGCTTTATTTGTTTGACTTCATCAGTGATTGAAATGTAGGAAACCATCCTTTTCTTAAGGTGTTCTCTGCCTCAATTTACTTCACTTTTTCTCAAACTAGTGATGCACATGTATTACTCTTTGTTGGATTTCTCTGTTTGGTTTCTAATGTACAAAGGAGCTTCCTCTATTAGACTTGTCTGTTTCTAATTGCAACTTCATCTTTAATAAAACTGGATGGATTGGAGAAGAGCAAGGTCAGAGATAAGAGGTGTAATCCAGTTAACAAATTATGAAAGTAAATTATAACATGTTTTGATATAGTTATTTTTGAGAATGGTAGATCATAAATGGAGTGAGGAAAAATAAGACCAAATAGCTAATTTATTTAAAGCATGCTCTCCTGGCAGTGTATAATGATTTTATCTTTGATATTCAGGAAAAATTCTGCCTGAGCTATTAATTTGCTGAAACTTTTTTAATCCTGGAGGATAATGGCTTAAATTTATTTGCCAGTAATAATAAAACAAATCAGTCCTATCATTTGTCATTTTACCAGGCAATAGACTGCAATGAAATAATAGCTGTGATGTATCTTGTCTTTAGTCTGGTTTTTGATTGTGTCCCATCTGATTCTACTCATTAAAAAAAGGGGAGTAAGATAATCTGAATACAACCACCATAATGTTGAAGAACCTGCCTAGCAGTGTTTTAGATCACTAGGGAGTCCCATAGGCTTTTTCTGTGGTCTAGAGCATTTTCTAATACTGATTCAAGTGACTTAGCACACATTTGTGCTCAGCATCTTTGCAGCAGAAATGTCCAGCAACTTGAAGGACTGGATCAGGATGAAATACTGTCTTGAAGAATGATGAATTATAGGACAACTCTGAAGTGTTATGTTTAGGACAGCAGTAAAACATGAATACAGAAGGAGAGGGGATAGCTGGGCTGGTAGTAATGAAGCAAATGAAAGCTCTGGGAGCTGTGTTCAATCACAAATAAAATGAATCCACAACATGGTACTATTGCAGAAAAAAAGGCAACTTTAATATCTTTGTGATAATGGAAGTGCTTCATAGAGGGTGAAAGATGTAATTATTTTATTTTTCTTGGCAAAAGTGAGATTTTAGCTCGAATAATTTGTAATCTTCCTTTTCGATGTATGAATAAGTAGCCACAGCAACCATCATCTGATATAGCCTAATTTGAAATGTATTACCTGTTAGGCCTTTTTATGGTCACATAAATAGTTGTGGAAAATGAAGAGTAACTGTTTTGCTTCTTCTAAAGAAAATGTAATACTCCTAGAGCATTGTTTTCTCAGAAATGATTGTTTTATGGAATAACAAAGCTGCAGTTACTGAGGAAACTTGGACCAAGTCTGCAGAAGAATAACAAGAATTATGAAGGGTTTAGGAAATATCTATCAACACATGCTTTAAATGTTAGGTTTGACTCATTCATCTGAAATATCTAGGGGCCATTCCTCCAATTCTAATTTTATTAAGTGTAGTTTAATGGTGTTTAGGTACTTTTTACTTGAGTTGTATAACGTTATTTTTAGTTGCATGTGAAAATGCATTTGTAAACATATATTTGTAAAAGTATTAATCTCTCTCTACTTCATTTGGGTTATGAGAAAAACCTCCTAAACATTATGATTGAAGTTTTTATTGCCTGAAGCATGACCTGGGTTTTTTGGACAGGATGTTCTTATTTCAACTATCAAAAAACTATTGATCTTTAAATCTTGAAGAAATTATTTCTTTCTGGGGTTTTTAGGATAGAAATTCAGGAGATCTTGCTGTATAGTCCCAGGGCAATGTTTCTCCCTCTTCTAACAGCTCAGAGAGGTGGCCTTCAATACATGAGGGTGGATTTCCATGTAAAAACTAGTTTATCCCTCTTCTCCTGACTTGTTTGCAGTGGTTCAAATCCATCTCTGTTTCTAGCTGAGGAATCGATTTCAGTTAGCAGGCTACTGCTTCTTAGTGATTTCTCATCATTGTTAGCTTTGTAAAAGTGCTAAATTAATTACTTTCATTGCAGAATTGCTTTTTATTCAATCCTATGTAGTTCTAGGGGTGCTGTCTTGAGGAGATTAGCCTACAGGGTTGGATTTAAGACAGAGATGAACGTACGACATTCATTTCTCTTATTTGTGAAAAGTGAAATCCAGGTCACTTATTAACTGTAAAATATTTAGGGTTAAATGAAATTATGTTAGGTAATTCTCTCTCATCCACTACTTTCTATTGAAGTGAAGGGAGACGACCCATCCTAATTGATCAGCATCGAACTCCACTTTATTGATCGATCAGCCACTTTATATAACAGTGTTAATTAACTTCATGCATA
>JAXCLO010000001.1:105350079-105494653 GCA_035583995.1 Arremon aurantiirostris | reverse complement strand
ATTACTGGTATTTTAACTGAAGTCTTCCTAAGGCAATATTTTTTTAATAATAGAAAAAGTCAGAGGTGAATATGCACTTGTTTCTATGTTATTTTGGACTTCTGCTATTTTCCTTAATTTTTTTGCCATTTCTGTGGTTTCTCTAAATTAGCTATCCTGAAATAACTGTATGTGAGGAACACTTCAAGATTCTGCCCTTCCTCTATCCTATGGACTTTTTCTGTCCGATGTTAGGACTTGAAACTGAAAAATACAGTCTTTTATTTTTCCCTATCTAACAGGGAGCTAGACAGAATACCCAAAAAACATGCAGCTGTCCAGTTTCAGGCTGTAGGGAGTGCTTGAGCCTTTTACTGGATTGTAGCAGAGACAGAAGTTTTATCAGATATTACCAGATGAATGACCTGCTCAGTGTGGTAGCAGAGCTATGGGATGATGTAAGAAAGGTTGAGTATTATAGGTTCAGAAAGGGACAGAGACTGATGGAACCAAGAGGTTTCAGGAGTAGCCAGGAGTAACCACCAAAAAAAATTTCAAGAACAAGGGGTTCCTCTGTTCATCCCCCAGGAAGGAGCAAGTACAATTTGTGAAGAAAGGAGCAAATGGAGGATAGTCTATGCTTGGAGTGGCAAGCAAAATCCTTCTCTGCTCACCCCAGAAGGTGCCTTGCACAATAGTTGGGAGGTTTTGTACAGGGAAGACTGATCTAAAGATGATGAAAGTACAGCTACATCAGAGGTGTCGCCACAATCAGAAAGATCAATCCCCTGTATCAAATATGCTTCCATAGGAGGGAACATATGCTTCCAGAGGAAGAACACCAACGTGATCAGAGGAATGGTGCTCCTCTTTTATGGGGAAAGACTGAGAGACTTGGGGTTGTTTAGCCTGGAGAAAAAAAGGCTTCTGGGCGACCTAATTGTGGCCTTCCAGTACCTGAAGGAAGCCCATATGACATATGGCAAGAGATAGAACATGTTCTGTCACTATATGCTCTATTCACAAGAGCATGTAGTGACAGAACAAGAGGGAATGGATTCAAAATGAAAGAGAGTAGGTGTAGATTAGATTTTAGGAAGAAATTGCTTACTGTAATGGTGGTGAGGCACTGGAACAGGTTGAGTTTTAGGGCAAATATATTTATTTTTCACATTCTTATATAAAGTCTACTTTCTTTCTGATTGATTTCAGTTTGTATCATACTATATTTAGCATGCAAGTTCTAAATTGTCCTGAAAGCAAAGTACAATATTAATATTTCTCAAATGTAAAGTCTGGTAAGTGCCCTGTTGTGCTGGTTTTGCATTGGAGCCACAGAAGTGATTTTTTTTCTGATAGGAAATACTGAAGTCTTCCTTTGGCCTAGCGAAACCAATTGCTGGCTAGCTTTGAGAATTGACATTTTAATAGCCAATTAAAAACTAGATCTGCCTTTGTGAGATTCACATTTCAAACCAACAAATCCTGGAATTCTCTCTTTTCTTTCCAGCCTGGGAACAGGTAACCAAGGCAGCCCGACCTTCCTGTCTTGGCCAGGCTGGGCGGTCCCTGCTGCAGGGCCGGGCCCTTGCCTTGGGGTCCCGGCTGGGCCAGGCCCCAGCAGCTGCCGGGCCGGGGAAGGGAGGCCATCGGCCCCTGAGTCCTGGCCTGCCGAGATCCTGGGCCTCTCCCCAGCATAGCCACGGAAAACACCCCAGAGGTGGCTCTGGAGCTTGTGCAGAAAACAGCCCACGGCTGGAATTGAACGCAGCAGGGGCCAGGAACAGCCATGCAGCTGGAGCAGCTGCTGCCATTCCAGGCGAGACCCCTAAGGTCCTGACATAACTTCTCCAATGTGGTCTAAATATCCATTACTGGGACTGCTTCAGCCTGCAGCCTGGCAGGGATCGTATGACCATTTGCAGGCCTCGAGCAAGATATTAACTCTCTCAGTACACAAATAGGACTTGTATACCTTCAGTCCTCCCTCAGGGAGTCAAAAGGACAAACTGAAGACATGTAGAAAATCAACATAAAGACACCAAGGTTAATAAAGAAAAAGAGTCAAGTCCCAGATAGAAGGAGAATGAGGAGATACCTTAAGTTTAGACTAAAATCCTCTTGTGAAGCTGTGGAGAAGAATGTAATTGATACATCAGATCTTTTTCCCTGTAACTCATTGATATTATAGAGGGATGAAGGATTCAAATTGTCGATATGAGCAAAGACATCTATGCTAAAGCAAGCAGATGTTGAAGTAGCTGTGATCCCATGAGAAATTTGAACAGAGAGAGAAGAGCGATTATTGAAGTGAAGGGAGACGACCCATCTTAATTGATCAGCATCGAACTCCACTTTATTGATCGATCAGCCACTTTATATAACAGTGTTAATTAACTTCATGCATATTGCAAAATCCAAGCTCACGATAGGCTAACAGAGAAAACTCTAACCACTCCTTTTGTTTTACAATACCTAGATTTGTTTATTAAAAATACAACCAACGTTCCCACTGTGATATGAGAGGTTCCCAAAACTTCCACATCTGTTCCCAGGGAGCTATCTTTTCCCACAGAACCCAGGGACAGAGTTTTCGCTTGTTATGGGAAGACTGTCTGAGAACCTTATTGTTTCTAAAGTGATGCTTGAGAGAACCTAATTGTTTATAGAATCAAGCTGTGAGAATTAGCTGCTTACAGCAGCCTTTTACTTTTCCATCAGCTGTATATTTTTATGGCCTCTTTCTCTGAGCCATGTTTGAACCAGGCTCTCCACAACTTTCCATATGCAAAATCCCCCATTTTTATAAGTCAAATTAAATTTGATATATTTTATAAGTCAAAATAAATCTGATATATTTTACAAGTCAAAATAAAACTCACTTCTAAATATTCTAAATCTTTATTTTTGTTGGGTGTATAGTGTATTTCTCCCCAAAGAGCTGCATTATTTTCCTAAAAGTTCAGTGTCTAGAGCACCTGTGTCTCAGTGTGTTTATTCTTGGACTGAGCTTTCAAAACACTCAGATTTGCAATTTGTTTCACATAACTTGTGATGTAAATAAAAATAATGCTTTTAAATATGAGAAGTAAAGAATTGCAAAAAAAAAATTTTCTAATTTATGTGCCATCAGCATAAGTTGAGAATCCACATATAATTTTTAGCTGTGGGGGAGGAGAGTTGTCCTTCCTCTGGCCATGCCCACTGTGACATTCATCTTGGATCATGTGGAGCTACATTTCTCAGATGCCTCAAGTTTAGCAGTGAAGTCTGTTATCTCTTTGCTGTGGAGTCAAATCCCTACCATGAAATCCATAAAAAACTTTCAACCACACAATCTTGACAGTTTTCTGTCTGAGGTGTGCAGAACCTAAACCCTCTGGAGTGTTACCAATGAGTCTGTGGAAGGGCATCTAGAAAAAGGTAGCAAAAATGTCACTAATATTTTAACTGCTGTGGGTGGGGCTGTGTCTCTCTTCAGGCTTTTTTTAGCAAGTTGGGTAGGGTGCTCTAAATCAAAAAAGTGGGGACAATAAATTTTGCAGGTCCCTCCTACAGTTGCTCAAAAGGTTTATCTCTAATTCTTACTTTTGCTAGCCAGAAACTGGATTATGCAGAAAATCTGGGCCTTGAAAATTACTGTATTTGACTTATCTATAAGAAAATCAAAGTTTCAATCAGAGGAAGGGCCAAAAGTTGGCATTCAGTGTTTGTGAGATAAAATAGTACATTTAAAGTATAAGAGAAATGGGAGAAGGTAATCCAAGAGCCCTCTCTTTTCCCCTTTGCAATCATAGACATGGGGTGTGACTTTCCTGAGTGAACCTTCTTGGTTTACCATCTCAATGGCATGCAGTAAGTTAAAGCTTCAAGCATTTTTTAAAATGTGGAACACAATAATTTGATATCATTTAATTCAGAAAGAAGGTTTTTTTTGACCTCAGATTAAGTTTATTTATAAAATAATGAAGTTCTGCAGGGTGCACATAATGATATTAAAGGAAGGTATTATAACCTAGTTTTTAATAATAGAACTGTAATTAGAGCTCCCACTAGAGATCTGTCTGGTCCTGGGTATGACAGTTTTTTCTCAGATACAAACTTTTAAATTTTGTTATAACTGAAATCCATAACTATGTGTTTTGGGAGAATGCAAATCTGTCACAGTCCTGCAAGTGTGACAGCTCTCAGCTGAGACTTGGGAACAGACACAACAATTACCTTAACAGTGCCTGTACCTCATTATAAATGATCTTCACATTTTGTCTCATTCATTGCATAACAGGTTTCAAAACAAAAATTGCTTCTGAAGATGGGAATCTTCTTTACTTGCATACAGGAAAGAACTTGTATATGCCAACTAATTCTATAAGGAAAATGTTAAAATTCAAGGAAAAAAAAGGTAAAAAAATAAAAAAGCAACTTCCAACCCTAAAAAGAAAAATGTCTTTGACTAAAGAAATATGGACCATTTTTTGTTCCCTAATTATAGAGTGTCTCAAATTGCTGACAACTTTAATGTCAGCAGTAGACACATCTTGTTAGTACAGAGGAGAACATGAGCTAATAATGGTAAACTTTGGCAGTTTGAATTGTAGGGTATACCCTTATGGGTAGCTTGAAATCAAAGCTTAACCTGTAAGTGGGTTTGATAATAGTTTGTGAAGGAGGTTTCAGTGTTTTAATCTATGATAGCAAATAACAGATGTTGATAAAATCACTTGCAAATTCAGAGGATTAAGAAGGTTTTTCCACATTTCTGCTGCAAAAGGATAGAAAGTTCCACTACAGAGTCAAGGAAGACATAATATATGACAGTGTATTTTTTAAGGTAAACACTGTAATGATTAATCTCTAACTGGGTAGGAACAAGTGGCAGAAAATAAAGCACATTAGGTTTGGGGAGGGGAAAAAGTGGATAATTTTTTATGGTTACTTTAACTCATCCTTGAATTTTCTTCCTTTTGTTATTGAAGAATCAGAATATGAAAATAGATTAATAGGATACCAAATGTTACATTACTTAGCTTTATGGAAAACAAAGATCATTTGATAGTTCTCTTTTTTTGTGGAGAATTTCAGTTGTGAAAAATGGGACTTTTTTATGTGCAGATGAAAACATTATGATTCAGTTCTTTGTGTGGTGACTGTGGAATTAGATTCCATTCTTGTGTGATCGTGTGAAGAAACACAGCAGTGATGCAACCTGTGCCAAAGAAAGTAAGGTTGACATTTTCAATTAAAATAGATGTGGCTAGTAAATAATGGTCAGCAAAATTAAGTACACCTCCTATTAATGAAATTGTTTAGAATAGCAACTAAATTGTTCAGTCAGGTGTTATGTGCAGGGATAAAGGGAACACACAAGAGGGCATTGCTCACAGGTTTAGTCAAACTGCACAGCAGTTAAAACAACTTAATTACTCAGGGTTTGTATGTGGCTTATATCATGGCAGGTGTGGTGATGGTCTCAGTTCTTTTCACCTTCTTGAGCTCATGGACAAGCTGAAATACACATTATTCAAGACTCTTTAGTGGTCTCTTGTTATTGTGGATGAAGTGGCTTCTGCACATCAGCCACCAGGAATGACTGACACACATGCACGGTTTGCTGGTCATCTGAGGAAGTGTGCCAAACAGCTGAGGCCCAGAGAGACAGCCCTGCCATAAGGCTGACATCCAATAGAGAAATTTGCAGTGCTGCATTTGCTGACACACCTGCTCAGTTTTCCATGCTATCACTCACAATGACTTCAAATTAAAAAAAAAATTTAAAAGCGACTCACAGAAAAATGATTTCAGTGTGCAGGCTCTGGGATGGAAGTAACTGGGTGAAGTTCTGTGGAGAAGACAAGTATAGTCTCATCTGTCAACTTTTTTTAAGATTCTGCTTCCATGGAAATGTTTTTACCCTGTGAATAATCTTTCTTTAGCCATATTTCTGGACAAGAATTAATAACCAAGTAGAGGAGCTGAAGGGAGGGATGGAATTTGGCAACAAATCACAAAAACACTGATTAAAATGTTCAATATTAGCTCTCTCCAAACTGCTTTCTTGACAGCTAACCTATATGTCAAAAGAAGACAGCTGCTTAGATGAGTGGATGACTGGTAGGAAAATTAGAATTAAATCCTATACTCTGAGATTCTGATCAGTGTGCTCAAGCTGCACTGATGTCTGCTGGTGTGTTACATTTTCTGGAATCAGAACAGTAGTTGCATATGCATGTCTGTGAGACCAGAAAAGATCCCTAGTTGTTCCAGGTGATGAAAGCTATCAGTAAGGTGTGCTGGTGTTGTAGGATTTCAGGTTTAGAATTGAGTTCCAGAGGGTGCATCAGTGTTGGCTTTGCAGAACAAATCTTTGTGTCATTGTAGAGAAGTTCAGAGAAGTTTGTTTGGATAGCTATGGTGCTTTAGCTGTTTACAGAAAACTTAGTGACTGCACAAATGCCTGTTGGAAAAAAAAAGATAAATACAAATTTGCTGAGCTCCAGGTTGCCATTAGATTATTAGAGTTCTGCTGAATTTCACCAGAAAGAAATTTGTGCGCTGTTTGTCTAAGGAGCACTAATTTGGAGATACATGCAAAGGAGGATCAGGTGTCACATTTAAGAACATTGATTTCAAGGCAAACAAAAGATGGACTGTTTGTAAAATTTTGAAATTGTATCTGTGCTAAAACCTCTATCAGTTCTTTAAAGTTCACACATTAAAAATTAGTATGGTAGCTGTTAGCTCAGTTCATTAATTAAACATGAAAAATACCTTGTGAGCAGCCTCAGAATTTTTGTTTTTCTTTTGAAGGAAAACTCTCAGAAAACCTGATAGACTTAAAATTGTATAATTTGTGATAAATCTAAAAAAAAAATATTTGTTGGTAGTATTTGTTGTTGGTTAGAGACTATGATGGATATTTATTCATCCTAAGTACCTAATTACTCTGTTTGATGTCTCTTGCCAGCCTTTCTAAGTGCTACAGTAAAAGTGATGAGAAAGAACAGCTTCCTAATGTGGAAGCCCAATTATTTGCTGCAGCATGGCAAATAACCAGAGCTCTCATGGAAATTTAATAGTTCTTAATTTTGAGTTGCAGCTCTGCGTGATCAACACTACCCTTGGGACACATCCTGTTTTAAAATCCCAGACTTTCTTGTGCCAATAACCTTTTTATAATACATCTTGCAAGGACACACCAAAGGCCCATCATTTCCATTCTCTATCATTAAAGAAAAAGCTTTTGAAACCAAATGATGATTAAACCTAGTATAGAAAACACATTTGCATTGCTAACTGTAAAGAAGTTTTTTTTTTCTGGATATCTCCAGAATACATAAGGAAGTATCAGGCAATACACATACTCAGAATAATTTACATTGATCTATGTCTATATCATAACCCATTAGTTCTGTATTCTGCATATTTTCTTATGATGCAGTAAAACATCAAATTGCTATCTAAATATTTATTAATATTCAATTAAATTACCTTTGGAACAAAAATTTACTAAAAATTATTTTCACTGTACTTTTTAAGATAATATAAATGGCAATACTGTTATATATTTTACTTAGAAGTTCTTTCTGAAACTTGTGCTATCTATTAATATATTTTTATAGCTTTTTTAATATGACCAAATAATTTGTCATGAATAGAACATTACTAAGAAGAGAAACAGGCACACTTTAGACAGCAAAGATCCTCATTGAATTTTGCACATACCAACTGCATGCAAGCTTTCAGTTTTACTAACTTACTGACTTTTTATAATTTTTTTAAAAACCAAATTTTTAGCTTATTAGTGGTAAAATACCTGTAAGTATCTCCCCTAAATAATCCGTTTATTATTTGTAAATATTTAATTTTGCCCAGTGTAGGGGCCTGATTGCTGGATAGAGATTTTCTTTTATCACTTCCTGGGAGAGCAAGGAGCACCAGCAGGTGTGGGGTGTCACAATGCAGCATAACAAAAGCAAAGTGGTGTTTAAGAGGGAGGATTTATCTTTTTTTCCAGTTTTTGGTAACATCAGAAGCCCAAGCCTCATGACCCACTGTGGCTGTCACACAGCTGGAGATGCTTTGCAAATTGTTGGTAGAGAAAAGAACTCTTTTACTAAAAAGCTAGAAAGGAGAAAAATAGGTTTTGGTTTGGCTTCAAAGTCACAAAGATGGATGTTCGACATTAACAAAATGCAAATCAAAATGTCTCTATATTGGTTGTGGATGCATTTTAGGGTATTATTTAAATTAGACAGGGAAGATTTTTTTCTGTGTGCCTGAAGGCAAGAGATTTTCTAAAATTTCTCCTCTAGAACATTCTCCCATTAACAGGAGACTTTACAACTTTGGCTGTTGCAGGGTTTTTTTCTCCCCACAAAAATGTCTAAATGATTGCACTTTAACAAGACAGCTTTTGGAGAGCAGATTAATTTTCACTTTGATGATAAGTGAAACTTCCCCTTCCACCTCATTATCTGCAAATCTTTTGGTGGAGCTGAGGCTGCTAGCTGTGTATCTCAAAAGACCTTTTTCTTGCAAGTGAGGCTGCCTTCTGTCTGCTCCCATGACTGTACAAGCACTGACATGTTTCCTCTGCTTTGCCTTAGTGGGCATAAATTCAAAACTAGCTACAGTTCAGGAGCAGCTTCTCCATGGGGAAAATGGGCTCTTTCTCCAGCAGAACTATGCCCACCTCCAATCCCATTCCCTGGCTCTGGTGCCACACACATCCTGCCCCTGAGTGCAGCAGCCCTTGGAGGAAATCCTCATTAATCAGAGAGAATTAAATCTGTCACTGCTGCAGTAGGGCCGCAGCAGATTGTGAAGATATTCTCAGTATCTTTTGGCTTTTTGCATGTGCAAAGGTTATGTTACTTCTCCAAATTAAATTTTAAGGCTTAAAATGTTGTCCACAAAAATGACTCCCCTTCTAACACCTGTGCATGTGTATTATCTGAAACAATGACCATCTGCATGACAAAACACTTTCACCATTAGAAATGTCTGAGTGAGTACAGACTACATTTTAAAGACTTCTGAGATGATGAAGCATTGTATAATGAAATCTGAAATTTCTGAGTGAATTAGTAAAATTAGGGGGACTAAAATATATGCATTTTTATTATGTTAAAACTTTTTGACATTGTGTTCCTCTTTTTATGGACTCTTGTAGAATTGCAAGTGCTTCCCTGAAATGTGTCAGATGTGCCAAGTGAGCAAAGTAATCACCACTGCTGGCAATAGAGGGCACTAGACTTTCATTTGTAATATGTTTTACCAAGGGAAAAAATAATCAAGTTATGTCTATTGAGACCTTTCATCTTTTCCTCCTCACATTTGGCCTTGCACCTCCTAGATTTCTATTCAAACTGTCATCCTTTTTTGTTACAGTTTAGTTAAAAATACATTAATCTAAATAAAATTTTTCACTTGAAGTTATTATTGTATCTGTATCTTGAGAGAGGAATAGGAACAAGCTAAATATAGCACTACAATATTGGTCTCAGTGGTGCATATGTCAGCTTGTGAATTTGTAAACATTTACAAATTTGCATGATTGTTGCTGGCAGTAGACATCATCATTTCCGTGCTCAGAATTCATTACTATTGCATCTAATCATCTGCAAAATCTCCAAAGCAAAACTCTCCATGCAGACAAATAAGACTTTAGTGGATTCACATTATATTTTGGAAGTTCAAAAATAAAATCAGGAGAAAGAAACAATTTTTGAGCTATTGTCCACATTTGTCTGAATGTTAGGGAAATTTAGTGATGCTGAAGCGAGTAATATTGACCATTCTCCCTATCTGAAAAAGATTAATCACATCTCTCAAGATCAATGTAGGGAGTAGAAGAGCAGGTGCAAGCTTGTACATTTAGGACTGGTGGATCTCTCTCCCCTGATCTCTCTGCATCACATAAACAGATCCAGCATCTGTGCTTGTGTCAGTGCCACATCCTGTCAGTGAAGCTGAGAACAAGGGAGAAACTCGTCACCAGCCCAACTCCTCACCTGCACCCTGGGGTAGGACCTCCAGTGGCTCCTGCCCTCCCCTGATGCTCTGTGCCCTCCCTAAACCCCCTCTACCTCAGACTGGGTGCAATTTGTGCCTCTCACACATATATCCTTTCTTATAGTCTGTCTTTGACATCAGGAGGTTTGGCAATTCCTCGCATGTGTTTAAATGCATAAAACATTTTTTAAAAGTATGCCTTAAGGGGTAATAAAACTGCCAGGCAACCCAAAACTAAGAAAACTCTTCAAACCACAAAGTATTTAGTTTTGGGCAGACCACATCAGTGTTAGAGATTGCATTTTTGGGTGTTGATGTATCAGTGTTGGTGATGATGAGATGACCATCCCAGTCCAGTGGGCAGTTGTATTTTTGTGTATTACTTTTTAAATTATGGTTTGGGGTATCTGTATTGTGTACAAAGACTTTCAGTTACTTCAAAAGGTCTGCTGATGGATGTGATATTACAACTTGATGAAATGCAACTTCTATTGATGTTAATTTCTTTAAACCACTGCCTATATTTTACTCACCATCAAGAAGTAATATTATGAAAGACGATCTTACTAAGAAACAATAATTTTATTTTTAAGTGGTTGCAAATAGCTGTATTTGCACAGGACCTTTCATATTTGCTTTTTACGTAGGAAGTGGCTCCATCAGATTTTAGGAATGTTTCTGGACCAACAGTTCAAGAATATCTGTTATTTTTATTGCTGCTTTCCTCCACTGTTTCTCTGACCTTAGGTTTAGGAGTTCTGAAGGGAAAAAAAACCTGTCACCCTGCACCTGATAGCTGCAGTTATTTATCAACAGCAGTGGCAAAATTGACGTAGACACCCTATTTGGTTTTTACTTAGAGAATTATTAAAGCAGCTTTATTATTATTAAAGTTATTTTTTAAAAGTCCTTTTTTCCCTGCTCTGGTACATCTTTTTTCCCCTATGTTTTTGTATCCCAGTCTTATTAAATATTGATGTTCATATCAATGACTTTGCTGTACTTCCACTTTTTTCAATGATGTACATGACAGGTGTTATTGCACAGGATAGCCATTTTTCTCTTCTATTTGCTTTTCACTGTGTGTTTGATTGATTTGTCAGTTTAAGCCCATCACATTTAAATCCTGCCAATATTAGTGTGAAAGCATGTATTGCTGACTTAAAAACAGGATGCTTTTTGTATGCCCAAGTACTTGGTGTTGGTTCTATTGAAACTATGATTTTATGGGAAAAGGATGAATCAAGTAATTTCTTCTGTTCAGTCTGGTACAGTATTAAACATATATAAAAATAAGTTCATATAAAATATACATATATGTGTGTGTGTTTACTCTATATCCTAAACTCTTGGTAACAATAATATCCTTTACATTAAAATAAAACCCCAACAAGCAAACCCTGACATGACTTAATGAGAATAGTAATAATGAATTGTAATAAGTTGTAATTCCACTTGGAATTCTATTGAAAGCTGTAAGTATTGACCAAGACACAGGTAAGCACTGTTCTAAAAACATTAGATGAGACTGTTCTCTTTTTTCAATTTTTTTTTTTGCCTAGTCTTTGGCTGCAGGATGAAACAATCTATGAGGCTGTGTCTGTGCATGAAAGAAGATATGAATGTTCTGTATATTTTATCTAATAACTGAGTCCTGAATTTATAAAAAAAATATATTATGGCAATTTTAAAATGTGTCATTTTTTTTTCCTTTTCTCTGTAGTCAACAATCATATGAAAATTGGCATTTTAAGTCAAGAACTGGTTCTCTTTGGGGAAAAAAATAATCTAAAAGCCCATTTGGCATTTTGTACAAGGAACTCAGCCATGAGACATATAATGCAATCAGGTGTAAGCAACACAGTTTATCACCACAGGTAGAAACAGGGTTCCATTACAGGATTGTATTCCATTACTGCATGAAACATTAAAAATCCCTACTTAGAAAGATGAAAGGTTATCTTGCCACCCTCATAGCAATGACTAAAGTACTGAGGAAGTTCAGACAAAATGCACTGAAAATATCTCAATCATCTTCTCACAGAATTTTTAAATGCTGTGTTTGCGTAAGATATAAAACTTAAAGGGAGCCATTCTTAAGGCAGCTGGTCAGAGTGCACAGAGGGAGGAAAGGCAAGTCTTGATTCAGCTATGGGCAATATACAGGGCTTGTAGACAGCAAGGTTTTTTATAATTCTGACAAATATGCATTAAAGTGGTGTCCTTGTAGAACAAATCAAGACAAATGATAATGTTCAGAAACAGGAGCTACACTGAAAAGAAGATGAGGAAGGAACTCAAAAGAAGAAGGAAATGCACACATCAAGATGAATCACAGTCTCTTTACATCAGGTTATCAAATATGCTGTTTACCATCTCATCTCATTAGTTTGAATAGTTAAGCAGCATCCAAACACTTCATTCTCATATTTTTTCTTATGGGAAAGAACCCAGTACCTGTTTCTTTTGACATTTTTTGATATTTTAATTTCTACTTAAATAAGCAAGCATTTGAGTTGGTCTATGCAGTCTGTACTGATTATTCAGTTATTCACTCAGGATAATTTAGTGTTTGTATTATCACCTATTTCTGTGAAAGAAATTATAGAATCACTAAGGCTGGAAAAGCCCAACTTCTGGTCTTTTTTACACCACCATGTCACCTAGGCTATAGTACTTAGTGCCACATCTAGTAATTTCATGAACGCTTCCAGGGATGGTGACTGCACCACTTCCTTGGGCAACTTGTTACAATGCTTGACAACTCATTCCATGAAAAAAGTTTCAGAGAGCAATAAGGTCTTTTCTCCAGGATGAACATGCACAGCTCCCCCAGACCCTTCCTCAGCTCTGTTCCTCAGCCCGGAGCTTCTCCGGGCTCCAATACCTCAATGTCTTTCTTGTAGTGAGGGGCCCAGAACTGGACATGGCACTTGAGAAGGGGCCTCACCAGTGTCAAGTACAGAGGGGCCATCACTGCCCTGGTCCTGCTGGCCCCACTATTTTTTGATGCAGATAATGTGAGATATTAGTTTAGTATACTATATTAAGAGATTATGCTATATTATATTCTACAGTGTACCATATGTATATTTACTCCAGTATACCATATTAAAAGAGTAAAGTTTAAGTGACGCATCTCCTAGCAGCAGTTAGAGCTGAAGAATATGCTTATAAAGTGAGAATTATATGAAAACATGGAAAACAGGAAAAAATGTCTCTAGAAAGTTGCAATTAAAGCAATCAGTGAAGCATTTTTTCCCCTAGGTCACAAGCACTAAATAAGTCAGGGATCTAGATGATAGCTGGCTGCTAGATGATCAGGTTGTAAAGGGTATGTGTTGCAGGCCAATAAAATGCTGCACCTTTAACTACTCTGCAGAGAAGCTGACTGATTAATTGGATAATAACTAATAAAAGCCAACTGGAGTTACACTAGCCTTTATCACATTGAGCAATATTCCAGTTTTTGTCATATATCTTACTAGTAATGTCTTAATCATACAAAACATCCATCTTGCCTAATATGATGACTGCGTTCATAGTCATGGAAACACAAATCACACTGGCACATTGATGTGCTGACCTGCTACCACAGATCCCCACAGCATGTTCAGCCACCAGGGACAGTGAGCAGTCAGGGCTTCAGGGTCTCCCATGGGGCCCGAGAGAATGGGATGAGGGTGCTGGTGTGGGTGGTGTTTGTGGAATTAGTGATCCCAAGGTCTTTGCAAGCCAGACCGGGCTCTGCATACCAATATTTCACTTTGGAGGCTGTCTCCACCCATGTTCTCCTCTCCAAATGACCTGCCACATCTAGTCTTAATTGTGATGATCGCTGGTCTAGGGATGCCATGGATCTCTCAATCAAATATTTCCTCTTTCATCTTTTTTTTTGGTCAAGTTGTCATTGGTTTTTACCAGACAATGTGTTTCTGAAATAAACAGATCACCTTAAAAGCCAAGAGCAGTTTTTGTTTTGTCCCTTGCCATCAAGCTCTGGTTTGCACAATTGTCTGGGGCGAAGTGGAAGGGGAAGGCTGTGCATGCTCTCCAAATGAGCATTCATGGAAATTTAGGCAATGGCTTACTAACTAAACTATTTTTTCCTGTATTCCTTACTGCCAGGGAACTTAAAAAGACTTCTGCATTAATTCCTTCCTTCACACAGTGTGATTCTGAGCATCTCTCTTGATTTCAGTGGCACTAGAAGTCCCCTCTTATAATAGAAATAATATTGCAGTAAGCAATGGTTCAAAAGACACTTAGCTATAAACTTTAAGCCATCAATTGTTTAGTACTCTGTGATTTCAAGCTTTTATCCAGAGGAGGATGTTAATATTGGTAATATTTTAAACTACTTTGTCTATTTCTCTTTCTGCCAGAAATACTTCAAATTACAAGACATGGGGATCCATCTGATATAACGGACAAGAGTCGATATAGTTTTCAAAGTCATGCCTCATAATTGTACTGCTTCTTCAAAAGAATCTCTATGAATACATAAGTATGACTGAAACACAAAAAAGTGTGTATCTGTAAATATTTTTTTCTTTCAAAAAGACAAAATTAAAAAGATCTTATGTTTCACAAAGCTGCTGTAAGAAAAGGACAGAAATGAGGTCATTTTACACAACAGAGGGAAGCTAGCAGTGGGGTTGAATGCAAATTTCTATTGAGCTGATGATTATCAGGTAAAGGGATGTGGCAAAACTACTGATAGTTCAGAATCATTCAGGTCAGACAGAAACAACCAAAAGCTTGAAGAGGGATTTCATTATACTGGATGGCAAGGTGATTGAATGACATTTGATATTTAATATTTGTTTGCATAAAGAAAAATCACTTAAATATGTAAAACTTATATTACTTCTTCCTTTGTGTATTTTATATGCCCTGAATGAGACTTCACCACACAGAGCTGTTTACAGTCACTCTCATATATGTCTCCGTGAAGTATAAAAAATGTTTTCTTTTTTTTTTTTTTGATTTAGATTACATCAGCAAGAAATCTAAGCCCATACTGAATTCTCTGAGCATTAAGGAACAGAAGCTTTCTCGGGAAATTTCTAATCATGGAAATTAGGGCATTATTTAGAAGCACTGTGCCATTTTATACTTGTGCTATCCTTACACTCTTTTCTTGAGGAGAACAGGCCACTATCAGAGTTGTATGAACCTAGAAGAGCCCTTGGTTTGCCCAGAATAGCAATTCTTATTTTACTCTCTT
This sequence comes from Arremon aurantiirostris, assembly GCA_035583995.1. Classification (NCBI taxonomy): domain Eukaryota; kingdom Metazoa; phylum Chordata; class Aves; order Passeriformes; family Passerellidae; genus Arremon; species Arremon aurantiirostris. Next base: position 105,479,430 of record JAXCLO010000001.1, on the reverse strand, counting down.
ATAATAATTCATGCAAATTATGCATTAGAATATTCAAGATTATTTTTTTCCAGGAAATGACAATCACTTCCCATAGTGAGATATTAATGGCACCACATTTAGCATAACATAAAAATGGCCCTCATAGGCACAGAAATAGTAATCCAAAATCTGGAGGCTCTGTTGAGACTCCATCTGTGACAGAGGGATGAACACACCCACCCAGCACACTTTTGGGCTGTGAGGGAATTCGGTGTGTTAGGAGGGAGGGGAGCCCAGAGGACAGATACATTTATCTCTACAAAATGTCCAGCTACCAAGTGGCTGGGCCAGCAACTGGTTTGTGGTGATTTATCTCCTTCAACTGGCCCAGCCCCAAAGCCATTTGCACGCCACCTCGTTTCTGGCAATCTCCCCACTCTCTGATATCCAACCCAAATATGTATGAAACCCATTGTCTTCTTCAGAGAAATGAAAGATGGATAAACTGTATAAACTTTGACTAAATATGCCCAAATGTTTCATAAAAATCCATCAGTGGAAGGAAAAACAAAGAGTGGTTGCAGGGAGTAAAGTTAAACCATAAAAGCAGAAATTACTTTCTGCATGAAAATGCACCAAACTGTTCTCCTGTTCTCCTTGAGAATCTGGGATGGTGAAGTTGCCTTTTTGAAATTAATTTTCTCATTTTCACATAAAAATCCTGTGTTGAATGTGATTTAAAGAAAAAAAAAAAGGTTGACTACGAGACACTGTGACTGTTACATTTTGTTTATTGTTACAGTAGATGCTTTTTATTAACACCTCACAAAACAATGGAAATACCCTTGAAAACCTCCACACTTCAGAGCCCTAAGCTATATTTTGACCTTCTATATCACACAAAGCTATTCAGTTTTTCCCATTAGCCAAAGGGAGAAAACTAGTGTTAACTTTATTTTTAATATTATATTTTTATAGTTGATTGAAGATGTATTCAGTTTGTGGATTGGCAATAAACATATGTGTAGAAGGTCAAGGAGATTACAAATATCTTTTAAATCTCATGTTTCCCAGTTTTATAAGACTATGAGCAAAATGGCTTAATGGAAAAAATGCATTCTGTTTATGCCATTCCTTTACCTCTAAAGAAGAAAAACATTTAATAGCTCTCTACCCCCTTTGACTTAGCTGCAATTTCCTCTTCAAATTATCTAGGTCACTTAGGCCCACTTATCATTTACCTATTTTTAGCTTGCTAGTTGTCTCCTACTCCTGGAGAATTATCCTGTTGGCAATTAAATTTCCTGACACGTTTTTTTTTTTCTTTCTCTCTGTAGACTGCACATATTTGAGGTGTACCAGCATAAAGTAATGTTGGTCACTGAAAGGGTCATATTTATAGCAATCTGTAATTTTTCTTGAGAATTTTTCTTTAGTAGGGGTTTTAATTTTTTTGTTTGTTTGATTCCTGGAAGAAGAATTTGAGAGCACAGAATGTGATAAGGAGAAGTAAGCCTGTCTTGAAAATACAGGTTCGCAGGTCTCCCCTGCTGAACATTTATACAAATTATGACGAACCTGTGTGTATGTATTTTCCTTTCTAACAACATGTCTGCCTCCTACATGAGTGGCAGACACAACTCTGCTGTCTCCAAGTGTGGACTTTGATGAATTGATCAGTGGGGCACAATTAAGAAACCTCTGAGCTTGGGTTGGTCGTAGTAAAGATGGAAATCAAAGCTGTGTGACTTCTTCATGTGCAATCGAGTCATGAGGCACCATATGGCTCAACCCAACTGTGCCCAAAGCTGCCCTCCTGGAATGTGGCATTGGCTGGCTGTGATATCATTTTAGAGTTCCACAGACAGAGCCAAACACAACCAGCACTGAGCTTTGGTTATGATTTTGGATATGGCTTTCATGTCTGTGTGGAGCAAATGCATAGCACCCAGCCCTGGGTGTGTGACATTGCCTAGGTAGACAGAAGTGAGCAAGCTGCTCTTCCTCAGATTTCCATACAGAGGAACAGAGTTAGGTGAATGTAATATTTTAGAGGGAATTGGTTATTCTGAAAGCTTATGGTAATTATAGCAATATAAGGAAATTAAAGTAGGAATCTTCTCTTCTGCTACTAACTGCCAGTGAAGAATGCATTATTATGTAATTATCTAAATGTTTGCATTGCTGATGAATACACTGGTGGCAGAATATGATCTTGTGCATCCATGAATTTGCCTTTAATTATAAACAGACGGAATGCATGAGCAGTGTAATTTAACATTCTTTTCTCTATAAAAATGTTCCATAAATGTTAATACTTTCATTGGCATCACACGCCTCATCTAAATGAAAAACTGTCATTTGTTGTTGCATCTCTTATCTACAAGTGATAGTGGCACAATTTGTGAAAGCAATTGAAATTTTAACAATAAGCATATATGAAATTTTGTGCCATTTTAAAATCTATATCATAATCTGAAATCACACTTTAAAAATATAGGAAGAGAAAGGATGTATTGCATAGATGGATTGCTCTGTAACTGAAGCATGGGAGACATATCTACCTATGTATCTATTGATATAGATACATAGAAATATATATGTGTGTATATATATATGGATTATATATAAACCTCTCAAAATGAGTGGAAATCTGTGAAAAGTAGTCCCTCTATTTACTAGCTTCTCCCATAATAATGTTAAATAACTTTTCTCCCCTCTGTAGAATCAATAAATTCTGATGATCATGGCACAGTTCACATTTTGGAAAAAAAAAAAGAGGATGATTTAGTATTTTGTGATGCTGCAATTTGCTTTTAGGTTGACATATTCTGTTCCAAACACCTTTAAGCTGCTTGATATACTTCAAGGTACAAAGCAGCTCATGAATCTTAAAATATAGTGGGTCATTGTTTCAAGCAGTTGTTTCATATACCCTTTTTATGTGAGCTATAATATGGGAGAGATAAATTTGGAATCTGATACCTGATGAAAAGTAATTCCAACATAGAAAGAGTCAATTTTTTTTATCTTATTTAAGGTGAAATATTCATAAATATATTAAATAACTCCAGCTACTGAAAGAAGAAAAAGGAAAAATTTTTAGGAGAAAAAGGGAAAAACCAAGAAGACTACAACCAGATACAACTTGATTTGATACAGGTCCTGCAAGTATACTTGCTTTGTAAGAGGTCTTTGCAGGTAATAAAAGGCAGAATATGGTTTAGGATTTTAAAGTGCATTACAATATTTATTTGTATTTTTTCCTTTAATTCCATTAATTAGGTCTCTCAGTTATATTCTCTCTCACATGAGCAAATGCTTCTCAGTTATATTGACAGTGACTTTTGCCTATGATGAGCCTGTGTGCTGAGACCTGCAGTTCATTGTGAAATTTATTGATGAGGTATTCTGAGGTTCCCTATGAAATAACAGTAGTTGCTGAACTTATTTTCTCTTCAGGCTGTAAGAAAACAATTTAGATGCTCATCATAAAGATGTGAAGAATTGTATTGGAAAGTGTTCAGGAATTGACACAAAGGAGGAAAGCTTAAGTGGTCCTGACTGCACAGAAGTGCTTTCTAAAACAGAAAAAGGAGCTAGAAAATTTCTTGGCATATACATTAAATATGAAAACATATGTGTGTCCCTAAACCCTGGTTGAAATACTGGAGAAGCTGAGAAGTCTTGGTGATAAATACAATCTAAAAATGTGATTTAATATTGTGTCTGAATTTTTTGTATCCAGTTTATATAAGATCTCAAATGGACTTAACCCCTATTTTCCTAGGACAGAACTTCAGTGGTGACTGAGGCACCACTAATGCCTCCAGCCCTTGCAGAGCAACAGCGGGGATTGAGACCCCTAGAGAGACTTAACAGATGTGTTTTGTTCTGGCTTTTTGTTGTTTTGGTTTTTTTCCTTTTTTTGAGGACCATAGGATTGTAATATGAAATTAGCTGTCATGCTCAGAGGATGAGAGCAAAGTCAGGTGTATTTTTCTGCCAGTTACAGAAGCAGTCAATATTTGGGTCCCAACAGCATTGTAATTAGAAAAAAACATGACATATGATCTGAATAAAAGAATAAAGCAGTGAGAAATGACGTGAAGCACTTCAAAAAGAATAAAAAATTGAAGAACAGTCTAGTCCTGTGCAAAATTAGATGTTTCCTAATTATTTGAAGGCTTTGTGTATATTTTTGGTGACTCCTCTTCCTAGGTTTATCAGATATAATACAAATGCAGGTTTTGCTTGCAAGGTCCTTTTCACCTTCGCACTGCCCTCTGCCCATAATCAGAGTGAAATAGAGTGAACCTCTTATAGAGTGGTTTTACTAGCAATTTAATAAATTTATGTTCTCTATTTTTTTTTGCCTCTTACACAAGAAAAGCTCTACACACATTTTTTCAAATCTACTTGTCTGTCATACATTAAATTCTTTCTTAAGAACATCTTCCAGCTTTTGGAATTTGGTATTTGCTTGGGTTTTTTTCTTCTAGCATAATTCTTTTCAGGTATGCATTCCAAAGCTTTGGGATATGTTGTTGCTCATCTTATTTTCACCTTTTGCTCTATGGCATCTTTGTGCACTGTTCTTTCTTTATTAGTACTCAGGTAGTGAGCTCTATAGGTCAGCAAACCCCAGGTGCATTTTTATGTTTATCCAGTGCCTATCCCAGTGGGCTTCTGGTTCAAGATTGATTCTTAAGTACTATGGTAATACAAATTATCATTTTGAATTGGGTATGAGTCACTAATATTCATATAACTCATATGAGTTATATGACTTGCAGTAGATGTTATAAATATTGACCTTAGTATCTTGCTCGAATTTGTCTCAACCAATATTCTTCTCACTAATCTATGAAAATATAGGCTAGGTGAACCAAGAATATGCCCATTTGAGTGGCAGAGTTGGGTTAGAAAAGATGTACTGAATGAGTATTTTATGATTTTTTCCCTTACTTTCATCAGCCTTTTGAACAGCAGAAATAGACAATACCAGTATTAAATGACACCAAGTTTATGGAGATTGTGGCAACAAGCAATTTGGAATGGAGGATAAGATTTTAAAGGAAATACATTTTTCCCAGTTGAAGCAATGACCAGAAACAAAATAGATTGAATAGAAACTAATGTAAAATACCACAATTAACTAGGAATAACTGAACACAGAGTGTGGAATGGATCGTAATATTGTATGCAGCTGGTGTCACAAAACAAACACAAGGCAACATTGCCCCACACATGTAAGTAAGGCTGTCACTGGAACCTGTATTGAGCTCTCTCTGAGTAGTCAGTGTAAGGATGTTCTCCTGATCTCTGACACCTTGGCAGCTGTGTTCTCTGCTAGGGAGGGACCAAGTGGGGCTGGCACAGTGATTGCAGCTGCTCCTGGGTCCTTTTGAGGAATGGCTGTGGGCCTGTGTTCCTGTCATAAAGTGGGAAAGGATGGAGGAAAATAATCATCCTGGATGTCTTGGAGGGCTGTACCAGCTCCTCCCAATAGGCTGTGGCATTTCTGGTGGGAGAGAAGCTGTGCCAGGACACACAGCAAGAGGATATGCAAGGCCAGCATGGGAAAGAGGAGCTGTGTTTTGTGTAAGTATCAATGGTATCAGTGTTGATTCTCAACAGGGAGGATTATAGATACTGTTAATTTATATATATAGATGCTGTTCAGTTACTGTGAATAAAACCAAGCTGCAAATACAGGGCTAGGCACTTCCCTCCTATTTTTAGGATTTTAGGATTTGTGGCAATCATTTCCTCCTTGTAATGCCCTTCTAGCCTTGAATGTGGCGTTAAAAATATTCTGTAAAGCTGTGTTTGTTCCAACATGCTGTATGCCTTACTGTTTATATTCAGTGCTTTCTTGCACTTATCTTATCTTATACTAAGATTTCTGTGCTTTCCTGTACATATTTAGTTAAAAGGAGATGGCAAAAGGCCCAAAATAATTTGCCAAACTTTCCTGGGACACGCGTGCAGGCATAATATGGAAATCGTGCTTTCTGACGTGGACTGACAGTGATAGATGAGATGCCAGGTTTCAGATAAAACACACATTTGTTAGGTTTTTTTGTGAGGCATAAGTGAGATTATTTCCTCTGGAGAGCCAGTTGCAGAGTTAGCATTTTAAAGCAGGTCACGTACTGTGAGCAAAGCCCTGAAGTGGCCCTGGCAGCCAGGAGGCCCAACTGTGTCCTGGGGGCATCAGGCCCAGCATTGCCAGCCAGGCAAGGAGGGGATTGTCCCACTCTGCTCTGCACTGGGGGACAGTTTTGGGCACCAAAATGTGAAAAAGACATTCAGTTATTAGAGTGCATTGAAAAGAGGGCAGCAAAGATGGTGAAGGGCCTTGAGGTGAAGCCGTGTGAGGAGGGGCTGAGGGCCCTTGGTCTGTTCAACCTGGCGGCGACTGAGGGGAGACCTCAGTGCAGTCACAGCTTCTTGTGAGGGAAACAGGAGGGGCAGGCACTGATCTCCGCTCTTTAGTGACAGTGACAGGACCCGAGGGAATGGCCTGAAGTCAGGGGAGGTTTAGGTTGGGTATCAGGAAAAGGTTCTTCACCCAGAGGGTGGCTGGGCACTGAACAGGCTCCCCAGGGCAGTGGTCACAGCACCAGCCTGGCAGAGCTCAAGAAGTGTTTGGATAATGCTCTCAGGAACATGGTGTGACACCTGGGGACAGTGCTGTGCAGGGCCAGGAGCTGGACTTGGTGATCCTCGAAGGTTCCTTCCAACTCAGTTTGTTCTGTGTGATTCTGTAGTTCTGTGTGTGCTTGAGCACAGGGCAGGGGTGTCCTTTTGTGTTTGGCCAGAGGATGCTTCCGTGGCAGCTTTCCAATGTGGCAGGAGTGCTCTGCCAGCTCAGCATGCACTAGGGTGCCCCCAACACAGAATTAGTGGGTGGTTTCCTCTTGGCCTTCTCTCAGGAGTCCTTGGTACATGTGAAAAATGAATTGTGTACATGGTGAATGATGCCTTGTTGGATTTTTTTACATCTTCAGAAATCTGTTGTTTAGGGAACCAAATTCTTACATATTTTCTTCAGAGAACTGACCTAAGTGAGGAAAGGACATCCTAAATAAGCCTTGTCCAAACCACCTGTTTTGGTTAGCTATTTGAAAGGGAAAGGACAGATATATAGAACAGCAGCATGGAATACTGCTGGGAAAAGTAAGTTACTTTGCAAAAACTTAGTAACTGCCTACATCAAAAGAAAAAGTAAATAAAACCATGATGTATCAGTCTGTTTTAACTCTCTATAGCAGCACTCCAGTAAGAGAGAATAATTTGAATTTTTTCAAGTTCTTTTAGCAAATTGAGTATTATAGTTTTTGCAGCAGAGATTGTTTCATTATTCTACTGCAGAAACCTAAGTGTTTGGTATTTACTGTTTATCTGTTCTGACAGGAATGTGTCAAAAATAGATATATCTCTGTTCAAAATTCTGATTATCTTTCACACTGCATTTTTCTTGTCAGTGGTGAAAGATATGGGCTAGACCTGGGGCTTCCAGAGCTTCAGTCATACTTAATGGGTATATATTAAGGAGTAAATTTTTGTTATTTTAAAAGTTTCTGGTTTTCTGTCTATTGATTAATGTTGTCTTCATTCTCATGCTCCTGAATTGCTGTTTTCCAGTAGTTTTTATGCTTCCAGAGACGACCTTGATGTTTGCATTACAGGAAAAAAAACCCCAAAACAGGCTGGAGGCTAGAAAAGAGACTTTGTACTCTAGCATGCTTCTAACCCCTTTCCTCCACATTTTTCTGTCACAAAATGTGGTGGGGGATGAAGGTATAACCCTGGTTTCTAATAGACACCAAAGAGACTAGAAAAGTGACCTTGAAGGAACTGTAGAATTTGTGTAATTACTTGAAGTAAAAAATCACATTCTTCCCAGATGTAAAGGCTTAACTGTATTACAGTTTTGACTAAAAATCAATATTGTCACTCATAAACCTGATGACATCTACTTTGTTATGAATGGATGAAATATGTGGATAGAAGTAATGTCACATTTCACAGTTAATGGCTTCCAGTGACAAGTACAACTATTTTGCCTCTATCACAGCCATTTGTCTTGCAGGCTAATCTCTCTCATTTGTAAACAGTATTTCCCCATGGCACGTGCATCCTTCAGTCAGCCAGGTGTTCTCCTGCTGTGTCATCCAACAGGTCTCTGTGAAAGCTCTGACAGACATAACTCCCTTTGTTTTAGTCCCATGGGGATGGGCAGCTGCCCAGTTTGTCACTGACCATTATTTTTGCTAACAGATCTCCTGTTTCAGCAATTTTGCTTCAGATTAGTTTTGTGCCTAAGTTCAGTTTTACTGCCATGATCTCAGGATGACTTCTGCAAGTGAAAGTGTGTGTGGATATGTTTAGGAGGGGTCTCCAGGGGGAGATTTTGCTTGGGATGGGTTGTTTCTCTACAGAAGACAGTGTGCAGAGGCCATACTTTGTTTTGTTCAAGCATCTTCCACTGGGGCTCTGCAAAGTGGAATACAGACAGGTTTTAACCCATTAAAAAGTTGTGTATTGCTTAGCACACAAGGTTCATTTGGCCAAGCAGAAGCTCCACTGGAAAGGCCCCAAGGATTCTGGCCTGGCAGACACATTTAGGTGAGAAAGGGTCCTCCCCAGTGGCTCCCAGGGGTGACTCCTCAAAGTGGCTGCATTTTTGTCTTCCCCTGAGCATGGGTGACAGTGACAGCTGGACTTGACCAGTTCTGACCATCCCTGGCCATTCCAGCCTGCCTCCAGCAGGTTTTCTCCTGTGGGATTTTGTACCTTTCTCTGACAGAGGTTTCTCTTTTAAGTCCTTCAGCTACTAAATCCTCTCTGAGCAGAGACTGTCCATATGCAGAGGGGGCACAGAATGGGGGCATGAAATGGATTAATTCTCCACTGCTCTTTGGTTTGGTTTTGAGTGATTTCCAGAATCTTCTGTATCATGGTAGGATGCTTCTGAAGCACAAGTATGTCCAGAGGCATTGCTGAATGTCAGTAAAAAAGGTCTGTGATACTGCTCCTGACCAGTGTGCTTCCTATTCTTATGCATAAGTTTCAGTGTCTTAAGGTAGGCTTAAAGAACATGCTGTACATAAAAAAAAAATCTTTTTTCTTGGCTCTTACAATAAAATATTTTTTTTCTAAATATGCTGCATGAAATGCTCGGGTCAGAGCTTGTTCCTGATTCTGATGAAAAAATACTTGTGCAGAAAAACTTTGTCTTGTCCCAGAGAGACCTGAATCCTGTTCTTTCATTTTCTTGTTTTCCTATTTTAATTCAGAACTCCAGGCAGAGTTTGAGGGGTGTGAATTTCAACAATGTAAATATCTATCTATTATTTTTGTCTTTTTATTGTCTATAGCTTGCTGCTACTCAGAAAACTGGTACTTTGTTATTTTAATTTTTAATGATTGTTTGGGGTATTTTTCTATCTAAAAAATGCAAATGTACTGACATGAAAGAAATTGTTTTCAATTTTTAATTGCATGACAATCAAAATCACTATGAAATATATCCTGCCATCTTTTCTCTTGTTGTAGGAGATACTGGAAAGAGAACCTAGTGTAGTTCTTTGTGATGGAAATGAGTCATAGAGTGTGTGAAAAAAATTGTTTTGTAAAATCAGTATGGTTATGGGTTATTTTCATACAGCACTGCAACATATAATTGTGGAGAAAGTACCAGCAAAATCTCCCAATTTGTTGGGGTTTGTCTTATGGTAATGTTATTTCATTCTGCAGAAATTCCAAGGTAAATGAGTAGGCAAATGCTGCTTTATGAGATCAATTCTCACTCTGCCTTTGTAATAGCTGGTTTTAGTGAGTGTTGTTTTCATACTGGCTTAGAACACTTTCTCATTGAAATGTTTGCATTAAAAGCATTACCTATTCATTTTTTTCTTTAATCACATGTATCTTTGATATAACATTTAAACTGTGAGTAACATTTTTTTATTTACACTTAATGTTACTTTAGAATTGTTTAAATCAGTGTTTTAAATTGAACAAGGCCCTAGAGCCACTCTGGAGAGCTGTGTCATTAACCTATAATTGTATATTGCATAAAGTACTTTGTTTTCATTACTTTGGAAAAAGAAGTAATGACCTTGCAATTGACTCTTCTATTTAACATTTTCATCTGAGCTTTAACACCATTAGAAATAACTGCTTGCATTGACCAGAGAAGGAGTCAAAGAAGCAATGTACTGCAGTCAACCTAAATCAGTTTCAGTCTAACAAAGTTAATATTAATTGGTAATTTACCAAGTCAGGGGCCTCCGTTAAATAAAAGTCAAGAATTTCAAACTGCTTTTTCTTTTTGTCGATTGCCAGCCCTGGGTTTTAAAATACACTCTGCAGAGAGCTCAGGTTTTCCCATCAGGATACCTAACAATTGAGTAGCCAGTAGGTCTGTGCTGCCTGATACATTAACCTAAACTGTTTAAGGTGAGTAATGAACAGAAGAGAAAGAACAGAAAGTTCTTGTTATGAGTAAAACCCATTTCATGCAGAAGTTACCTGGGATTTATCCTAAAAATATCTTTTTTTTTTTCCTTATTTTTCTGGAGTGCATTTCTCTCCAAACCAAAACTGTCAGTACTAAATAATCATCAGGCCCTACAGTATTTACTCACGTTGGTAGGCAGCTCTAACAGCCAGGGGTGCCTCCCATTCATCTGTTCCCAGCATCATCAGACACAGGGAATGCAGAGCAGACTGTCCAAACTGGCTGTCATTTCAAGAAGGCTGGGGCACATAAAAGCAATAAGTAATAATGACTTCGCTGAGGAACTGAGCATTCTGAACCACATGAAAAATGTGCTTTGCTTAAAACCATGAAACTTGGCAGGTAGGCTTAGGATTTCTAAGGCACAGAACAAAAGCAAATACGGTGCTTTCTGACTGCCCACTGTAGAAAACTGAGCTCTTCAGCAGAAACTTTTGATTCCAATTTTCCACAGGTTCTGAAACATGGTAGGAAGAAAGTTTTAGCAGTGTTATACAGATGGCAAATGTTAGCATTTGTTTGGGCTTTTTTCCCCCTTTCTTCTAAAAGGTAAAGCAGGATCTATTTGTCCTGGTCTCAGTTTCTAGAAAATAAAATGGCTGAAATGCCTTTTTACATCTTATGGTCTTAGAAAAAAAGAAAAAAGAAAAAAGAAAAAGAAATTGTGGAGATGAAGGGCAACGGGGGAGAGGTATTTTTGGTAGACCTTCAAGATTCAGCTTGAATAACTGTTCTACAGATATGTCTTCCAGGAAGAACAGCATCTGAAAAATCTCTAGACTTCTTATTTTTCTGTAGTATATACATGCCTTTAATCCAAATGGTCAGGAGATTGGGTAGAAGAAAGTCTCAATGCTGATGGTTCATGTAAAATAAAATCAGTAACCACTGTGTCTTACAGTAAAAACCTTTGTAAACACTTGGTGTTTTCTTGCACTAGTGCAGTGAAAGAGAACTTTCAGATCCTGACTAAGGAAATCTAAGCCAAGTTGCTTTCCTTTGACGAGGCTTATGGCACAGGTTGCTTCCCCAGGTCTGCTCTAGCTTTTCTCAGTCATTCTGAGAAACTTCTGGAAGGGCAGGCTGTCAGGTGGGCTTGGGTAGGCTCAGGAGGGTAAGAGCAATTACTGGCTTCTGCCTTCTGAATTGGTTTAGAAGAGAAACTACATGAAAATTTCTTTGTATTCTTTCAGTAATTTGAAATAGGCTTGTGCCTGTGCAGTGAGCTAAAGTGAATTTGGGTCATCAATATTCCAGGTACAAGGAGAGGATACTTCCATTTTGCACATCTTTAGAAACAGCATGTTGCCTTGCTCCCTGTTGTTCATCTTTTTAACTGTTAATTAAATTCACTGACATTGCAGCTGTTTAGATTATTAATAGTATCCCTTATATTTGAAAATAATTAGATTGCTAATATTTTTATGATCTCACTAAATACTTTTCAAAATGGACTAAAATATGTTCTGTTTAAACAGCAAGATGGCATGGTCAAGTCATGAATGTTTACTGTAATTAAAACATGTCCATTATAGTTAAAATTTGGTTTAAATTTTAAAATAATGTAAGGTGTAAAGGATTTCAAACTCAGGGATTTTTGTTGTTGATGTTCCACTTAGTTCCATGATGACCAATTCATAGAGATCCCCAAAAGTCATTAACAGCCCAAGGGCAAGAGCTTTGAAATCAGTGATTGCACACAAATACATCACCATGGAATTGAATGGAGAATATATTGAGGAACTGCTGGTCAGCTTGAACATAAGACAATAATACTTAGGAAGTGTTTAGGAATCTCTGTCTTGATCTGACAGACAATGAAACTGCTCTTTTGAAAAGTCTTTTAAAGATATTTGTAGTGGTGCTTGCAGTTGCATAGTTTCTTTGAAGGGAAGGATTGTTCGTTTAATTTATTGCTTCTGACAAACCATTTTTCTTTTATTTTCTTTTTTCTTTATTTGTAAGTAGCCCTCTTCTCCAGAACTGTCATTTCCTAATAAGCTGCTTCTGTGGTGTCTCAGCCTAATATTTAGGTTGTTCCATTTCAATAGCAAGGAAAGCTGGTATTGTCATAAGCATTATGCCTTAAGCAAATGGATGAGATTGACATAGCTGCTACAAGTGCACAATTGTCTTTCCTGTCTCTTCATGTCTTCCCTAATAACAAATGTAGAAATGCTGTTGCTAGTCTGCTAATCTAGCACAGAATTATTATAAAAGATTTTAAAAATAGCTTAGTTATTTAATACAGTTATTCAAGCTTGAAAAATGGAATTTTGCAGTTCTGAATAAATTATAATATTTGGCGAAGTCCAGATTTTGGAATCAGTTAATATCAACATTACATGTCTATTTTTGGGAGAAGTAGTGGGCAATTGTCACATAATTAAAGACATGAGAGGACTCTTACCTGTTTCACTTCACAAGGCTGACTCTTAAGATTCTCACAATGCTTGAAACAAGGTTGTATCAGTCTGGCCAGCAAGATACCTTTAAAGCAAGACATCAGCAGGATGCTGAGACTACTTTTAAGGAGAGTTCTGAGTCTTCCTCCAGCAATTACATTGAGGCAAACAAGTACAGTACTCTCTGTTATGAGGGCATTGTGTTTCTTGTCTCTGAGACAAGAAACTCTGAGAGTTTTACACAGTACTTGTAGAGGAACTGACCTGAGTGCAAGTTCCAGTGCAGACTCTCAGCTCTAAAGACACAAGAGGAATTGTTTGCACCAACAGCTGAACATCTGTAGTTTGTGTGCTGGGAAACAATGAGGCTTTATCATGATACTATTTTTTCAAATTGTTTTGCACAGCGCCTCACCTCTGCAACTAAATAAACACTCCTAAGATTAAACTAAGAAAAGTTAGGCTGAAGCTAATAGTGGAATAAAACATTCAGCCTGGGAGGCATGTTATTCTAAGCCTGGCATGTTATTCTAAGATGCTCATTTCTTTGACTAACTTCATGTGAATAGCAATTATCTTTGTGTTAGTATTCAAATACAGATGCTTTACTTGCAGTTACTATTGGAAAAGATCCAAAGGAGAAATCATAATGCAGAAAAAAAAAAAAGCTTCATGAGCTGACCATAATGACTATAGATAATTTTATGTAATGAATTTTCAATATGTAGAGCTAACAGCATTATATAAATGAGCATCATCTGATGTAAAGCCCATAAACTCTGCAGAACAAGCTATAGAATAACTTCTTAAATAATTTAATGAACCTTATGTAAACAAGCTGCAGTGAGCAAGGCCCTAATGGCTCTACAAACACGAAGTTTTGAGTAAAATTCTACAGAATCTGAAACTGCTTTAATGTGTAGATTTAGAGAGATGCCTCATCTTTAATCTGAATCTTTAGATAATGCTGTATTTCAGTTACTTTATATAAATGTTACTGTGTTGCTGTAAGATGCTAAGATGTTACATAAAAGTAAATAAATACAAAAAATAAAGTTAATTAGTCTTTTGACATAAAGGAAAAAATTCTGTAGTTTACCATACATGCAGAATTATATGAATTACCTTTGTGATGGGAAGAACCAACTAATATTAAAATAACAGGTCTCTCTTTAGCCTGTTTATATGAAAATATTTTTTTGTTTATATACACTGATTCTTAAAGTCCTGAGAAAGACAAAAATATTGATGCTGGAGAGTCACAGGCAGCCTTCTTTAAATAAATGTACTTTAATATTTTAAACATACAGTTTTAATAGAAAAAGATATTCCTGTAATTTAATATTCCTGCTTCTGTGCATTTTTGTTCTTTCAGATTCTTGTTCACTATAGAGAGTTACAGAATTTGCAGTGCTACAAATCCAATTTACTGCTCTTTGCTTAGGAAGGTCAAACACCCATACCACCAAAACACAAATAAGAAACTCATCTTTGTACATCTCCTACATTTCATTGCTATAATACTAGTTTATCACTTGTGTTGTTTATAATAAAAAAGAATTTTGTTTTCTTAGATGTAACATTCACACAAACTGTATCACAGGATTAAACTGTTTCTTTAATTTCTGATTTTATTATTGCCCAATTTATTTTGGGGGGCTGTTTTCATATGTATGGTTTTAAATTACATCCAAAAAGCTTGAGTTCTGTTAAAGTAGAGGAATGGAGGGCTTAAAAGTTGTGGAATTTAAGAATCAGAGCTGCTTGTATAATGTTAATTTTGTCTTCCCTACACTTATGCACAATGGCACAGTTGTTAATTAGAAAATCACTTATTGTTTGTGTTTTGGTTTTTTTTTTCCCTTGGAGTCAAGCTTCATTATGTGCATGGGGGGGAAAATGCTTACTTGATGATTGCTGCCTTCATCATTTTCATACTCACTGTTCTGTGTGTAGCCATAGGCTTTATTTACTGCATCCTAATCAAAGCATGCTCTGATGACAAAATTTATAATTTCCTTTGGCATTTTCTATTGGTTTTACCACTTTTTATTTAAGCAGTTCCCAAATATTATTAGTCATCATCTTTCCAGTCCCCAGTTTTCATTGTGCAGGCAGTATTTCAGGTGAGGAGCTGAAGTACTAAAAAGGAAACACAAAATGTGTTTGCAGATTCTGGGTTCTATGGCTGTCATGCATTGTGCCTGATAGTTCAGAGGATTTTTAATGACACAGCACTTTATCTGTTCCAGACAGAAATCCTCTTTGATTCTAAGAGAAGCAATGGGTTTTCAGCACTTTTTCAAATTCAGTACCCAGAAGATCATGTGCACATAGTAGTAATCCTCAGGGGCCTGGTTTTAGTGATATAATGTGCAGGAAGTGAAGAGATAGAAGCCAAACCCTCATGGCAGCACTAGCTGTAGAATTATTGTTTCATTTCACATTTACCACATGATTTCCACTCTCAGAAACAGTTCAGGCAAGGGCACTATGGAAAACAGCTTTGCTGTGTAACCTGAGTTTTGTGTTCAGCTGGATGCCAAGAGATCTGTTCTGTTCACTGATTGGGGAAATGGCATGGGGTAAAAAAGGAATTCAGTTTCGGGTTGTATCATGATGCATGACTGCCGTGACAGCTTGCAGCAGTATTCTTCTCTGAGTGCAGAGTGGGAAAAAAATAACACTCCACTAAAAGGAGGAGAGCTAAAGCCTGACAAATTTTACTAAAGTCTCCTCATTTGAAAGTGGGAAGAAGCAGGTGGGGCTCTGTGTGTGAGGGAAAGCAGACTTGCAGCAGTTAAACAGAAAAGTTAGATGACACTGAAGATACTGGAATGATCTCTGATTGTCTGTACTCATCAGCAGTTCAGTCCCGTATTCCAAAGACTCTCTGGTCTACTGACTCTTTTCTGTTCTCTGTAAAGTGGCAGTCAGTTCTTGCCTCTTATTCCAAATTTTGTGTTTCACCATGTACCTCAATCACATCTCATTTCCCTGCTGTATTTGTCTACTTGCCCGGTTGAAATAAAACATCCTTGTCAGCTTGGCCTGGGTGCTGGAAGATGGGTGGGAAGCACACTTTCTGCTCACAGCTTTCCACCTAGTTGTAGTCTGGCTCAGATCTGCCAGGAAGGACACAAAATGCCAAGAAAAGCCTTTTTAAGCTTATGGTGTCTTTGGCCAATAAGCAATTACTTTCTTTATGTTGCTGGATGGTAGGATGTTAATGAGGTTTTGAGAAGTTTAGCTGTTTGTCTTGTCTTAAGAATGTGATAATACTTTCAAATTTGTAATTTTGAACCTCTGTTTTGGAAATTTGAACAATTTCCATGGGTATGTGAAAAGCCACATCTGCTATACAAAGGTGTGCAACTCCCTCCTGCCTAATCTCCCTGCTCCAGATCACTGAAATAGCAGAGCAGTTTGCCAGACACTTTTTAACACATGCCAGACATTTCTCAAGACCAGCAAAGCTGTTTGGCAGAAAAATTACCCTGTCATTTTGCCCTGCTCAAAGGAAGTCCTATACTGTAAAAAACCCAAACAAATAAAAGTATAGAACCCCACACATTCTCCACCTCGGATGCCAAAGATAGGGAAAAAATTATTAGCTGTGGTTAAAGGAAGTTAAAAATGGGTTAAGATGTAAAATGTGAAAAAAATCTTTAAAAAATTACCATTTCTCTCTATATATAGTACTAATGAGTATTTTATCTAAGATTATGTTAACCATATATGGTGGAATAACACATGGGATACTGAGGCATTACATGATATGGAAGATTTTCTATTAGTAAAATATGTAATTTCCCCCTTGAAAAAATCCAAAATTATACCACCAATGGGTGCAGTAGTGTTTCTGTGCAGATTTATAGTAGTTCTTCTTACTGTAACTCATTCTTAAAATAAATTCACCATATCAGGGTATCTGGAGCTGGTAGAGACTGAAGGGGAAAGGGAAAAGTGTGTCCTTATGCACCAAATCCAAGGAGTGCAGGAAATACAAGCAGAAAGTTTGTCATTCTGTTCTGTGTAATTGGTCTCTCTCAGTACTTCTAATATTGCAGTGAATATAGTAAAATGCAAATGATTTTGGGCTTGGGTTTTGGTTTCAGTTTTTTGGGGTTTTTTGGGGGGTTTTCTTTTTTGTTTCTTTTAATTTTTTGGGGTTTGTTTTGTTTTGTATTTTGTAAAGCATTTTAAACAAAATTGTAGAGAGCACTTCAGGACTCCTTCTCTGTCCCATTGTACATTGTAGTTAAGGTGATGCACAACCATTTCAACAGGATGAGAAAGCACATTGCTCTTTTTTTTTCTGCTTCTGTTTAGGCTAAAGAATTTATGCCAATTGTTTTTGCTTAGTTTTGTTGCTTTACTTTTAGTACCTGTAAAGAATTTATTGTATTATTTAAATGTATGTAACCATACATTTAATGAAATTGAAATGCTTTAGGATTTGAAGGATTAGTTTTGTATCAACCAAAGCACATTTGGATTAAGATCTACCAGGGATTCAGTAAACTCACACTTTTGCTTTGAATTTATCTAATTTTTAGGAGTTGACTGCCTGGGAATTAGAAGGAAAAGATAGAAGACTAGAACATAAACCCTAAGGGTTCAGCTGACCTGATGTCTGGGCTTCAGTTTTATGAAATCTTTGTGTTTTCAAATTTGAGCTTCAGCTGAGCTAGCTTAGCTTTTAACTGCAGCCCTTATCCCATAGCTATGGAATCTACTTCCAAATTATTGAAAGTTTATCTGTAAAGAGTTAATATGCTCTCTAGTTAGGAAATTATGAAAAAAAGGTGAAAACAGTTGAGAGATCCATAGCAGCAGATTTTCTCTTGCAGCTGGCCAAAACACAATCTAACCAATGATCTGAGGAAAACAGTTTTTCCCTTTTTTTTTTTTTCCCATGTAGTTCATTGGCAAGCTTCCTGCAGTAGCTGCTTTGACAAATATAAAATTGCTTCTGTCTTTATTGCATGGTCTGGCCACTGCCAGATTTCCTGGCCCTTCTTGTTCCAGTGGACACCATGGTGCTTTACTGAGATCTGAAGAAGTAAAATTCAGTGAAGTGGACATACCTGAAAGTAGGTATGAATGTTGCCAAATATTCACTAGGCAGTGAGCAGTGAAGTTCTCAGATTATTTTCAATGTATTCCTTTTAGATAATAATTCTCTATGGTAATTATGGTTGGCAGGGAGTTATCTCTACATGTCCTCTGCACATCATGCCTTGCCCTGTGTGAGCAATTGGATGCAGGGAGCTACAAAGCTTGTGTTGATATTCTCTATTGAAATGCAACTTGTATTGCGAATCTTATGAAAAAGGAGCAGGTTCCCAACTGGGAACTAAAAGTGCTGTACCCTCTCTGGTATAGGGATGAGAGAGAGAAAGGCAGGTTGTGGTCTTGGTGAGGTGCAGTGTGAAGGATGGGAATGCAGCTGGTTTCTGCATGGAGTTCAAAATGAATGTAGGGCAGAGTTAGGAGCTGAGCTAATTAGGTGGCAGCTCAGCTCGACACTGCTTGCTACTTGTAACCATCATTAAAATGCTTGCACAAACATTCATCGGGCTGGACTGCCTCACTTAGCTAACCAACAGCTTGTTTATGAGGACAGAAAATGATAAGGGGAATGGAAAATTGGCCAAAAAAAAAAAAAGGCAGGAAAGTTGTATCTGTAGTGCAGTGTTGAAAAATGGACAAAATTACTCCATACCCAGAAAAACTATATCACCTATTCTTATGGAACTGATAGTTATGGAAATCTAAGAACAGGACGTTCTTCCAGATAGTTAATGTTTTTACTGTTTTAGCACCTGAAATAATAGAGAATGGCTTTGCAAAATCTGTGGTGGCAAAACCATTTTTTTTCCAGGTACAAAAGACTTTTTGTTTTGTTTTGTTGTTGCTCTTTTTTTCTTGTTGTTGTTAATTTGTTTGGTTTTTTTCTCTTTTTCAGTAGCTGTTTGCTTGTGATAACAGCTCTCTACTGCTGCAAACTGTCAGTGTGTGCATACATCTTTTCTGTGGTTATGGTGAATCCAACCTCATCTTAAAAAATAACTGTTTCTGTTAGTAGAAAAACTGGAGGTGGACCAGAAGGTGCAGTAACAAAGGAAGTAGAAGGATTGGGATGGCAGCTGAAATACTGTTTAGGTAGACTGGGGCTGGGATTTAGGGAGGAATTGTAAATTGACTGCCACAGATGTAGGAAATCTGAGTTGATAGCTCAGCAGATTGTGGCACAAAGATGTGAAGTCATCTCTTACCAGCATAATGAAGAGACTGGGAAGGTGGGAGGGGGAGAGGAGTTGAGGGAAGGTGTGTTGTGTGAGAAACTGATCCACAGAGAGGAAATGAACGCTGTAAGTCAGTGTCACAGCACCCAAGGTAGCCCCTACCTAAGTCTGATGGGAAGTCTGTGAAAGTAATCTCTGCTTTCAGAGTTAATGAAGATGGGGAAATGCTTTGGAGTGATCAGCTGGGATCCAGAGAATACACTGGAAGGTTGTTCCGTGGTCAATGAAGTACCTAAAATTCATGTCCTCTGCTGGTGCATCTTCTATAAAGCCTCTTATGACTCCCTCCACTACTCTTCCAAACTAAAGTCAGCTTTTTAGGGATATGTTCTGTTGTTATCAGTGGCTTAATTCACAGCTCATACTGGCTGGAGCATTAATTGTTTTCCAGAAAACTTACATTTCTCTTAAAATGGTTTTCCATACTGACATTCAAAAGTGCTATATGTTCATACAAATTTTACTGTTTCTATTTGCTAAATTATTTATTTATGGTTTTTTAAACATTTTTTTATCCATGAAACTCTTTTGTCCTTTGTAAGAGCTTTTTCTCTCCCTTCTCTCTGCTGATGTGCCTTCCAGATGTGATTTCCATAGCCCATTCAAACACATTCAGGTGAAATGGAAGTTATCAGCGATGGCAGTGATATTTTGTTGCATTCTCATGCTGAATTCTGCTCATGGTTAGTGAGTGCGCCAATACAGCAGTTTCAGACTAATTCACTAACAGCTCTGCATGAAGGGACTAAACTTCTCATTTGAGAATTCGAGATGTCCAGTGTACTCCACTGAAGCAAAAAGACTAAAGAAGTGCAAAAATAGATATAGAACACGATTCTTTAAAAAGTAAAGCTTTTATTTATTTAAATAATACAATCTTTTATTTTATCATATGTCAAATTAGAAAGAATGGTCCAATGCAAATTAAATTATTCCCTTGTAGTTAAAAGTTGAGATTCATTAGCAGCATCATAATGGTTTGAGATATTGTATTTGGAACTCAGTTTTTATTTTTCTCTTTTAAGTGGGCTTAATGAAAAACAGACTCCATTTTTTAAGAACTTGACATCAAGAGAAATGCCTATTTTTCAACTTGTTGATTAATTAATTAATTAATATTCAGCAGCTTATGCTCTGCTCAGTTGCCACTGTGCTCAAAACCTTACAAAGATACTTTAGCAGATGTAATGTGAATAAGTTCTGTTAAATAGGCATCAGCATGGGTTCCTCTTTTCACTTCTGTGACCTTTATAAAATCTGTATATTTTCTCTGTTTGTTTAGCACTTGTGGAGGGTTTAGCAGGTTTGTGGGTACAGTAAGATTTGTGGTCTTTCTGCCATTATCTCAGACATGACTTAGTGATTGTGAACAGAAATTTTTTAAGACAAAAAAAAAGTTTGAAATACTAACTCACAATTCTAAGAAAAATACAGTACTCAGGATACTCACCATAATTCTGAATTGTGAGACCTCGTAAAAATATCAGTGTGTAAGGCTATAATAGATTTTAGAGAGTGTACTATAATCCTGAAATTGCAGACCTGCTTTCTTCTGCAACCTTGATATCTATTGAGTATTTTCTGAAAACAACCCATTTAATTTAACTGTTTACAAGCCACATAATATATTATTAACCTTGAATGTTATCATATTGATTTATTATGTTAGTTTTCCCTTAAACAAAAATCAAACAGAAATATAATGAGAGTGTGCCCCTCCAGTCTTTTAACAAAAGGCTTTTTTTTTTTTTTTTTTTTTTAATTAGAGTCTTTTTAAACTATGGGATTTGTAAATTTAGAGGGTTTTGAGTTTACAATATTAAACAGTGCAATAAAGCTTTGAGATGCACAGAGGAGTTTTGTGTGTGGAAATTAACTACTATGGAGTAGTTATGTGAAGTAATTATAGTTCCATATTAACAAGTGTTCATAAATTACATCTATAATGTAAGTCATCTGCAAACTGAAGACTTAGGTGAGGTTTGAATAAAGAAGGGATGGCCAGCTTGGAGTTAAATAAATGTTTTTTCTCTACTACAGTGATGTCATGTAGCAGAGTGTGCAGCTGGTACATAATCTGAATATCAAGTTCAGGGAGGTGCTAGACTGGTGTCACTGAGTGACCTGGAAACCAGATCATACCTGGCCTTACACAGTCATAGGGTTCTGAAAAACACCTGCCATGTTCTGCTTGTGAGCTCTTGTTCTTACGGGCAGAAGTAGCTCTGGGTCTTAGGAGTGTTTTGATGAGCTGATTAAAGAGCTATGATAGTTGATAACAATAACATTAAAGTAATGTATCTGCAAGTGTAGTAGCTGAGATCTGAAAAACCCTCTGGCATCTCATATCTGAAAAGTTTAAACTGAACCCCTGTTATTCTTGATAATGCTCACAAGAACAGAAAGTTGATATGAGTTTAGGAATCAAACTCTACCAGTATACTTTTTGTAGATTAACATATGAGATGTAAATATTCACAAGCACAACCTCCAGAAGAGAAATAACATCCCTATACAGAACACAAACCCTTATATATGTTGTCGAAGTGACTGTGAGATTACACAATTACACATGTTGCTGTTTTGACCTATAATAAGTCCTGAGACTATGACAAACTCACTTATAACATGCCTCAAAATTTAATCACAATAAATGTGACAGATTATTATTTATACAGAGCTTTTTCTCACTCTCATGTAACCACAGAAGAGCATATGCACATGTCACTTTTAAGCACTGAGATGTAAGCACCCCAAGGAAAACAAGCAGAAAACATTTGTGTGTCAAAGCAATAATCACTGCTTTTGAAGGTACATGAGGCCACAAGACAGTATTTTATGTTTCATAGGTGTAACAGCAATTTCTTACTCTTCTCCTACAAGCAAGGCCTGCATCTGAGCTGTGTTTCCACCAAAATATCCCCTGAGAGCAGCAACAGATGAGAGAGAGATGTTCACTTCATGAGCATCATTAAAGGAATGGTTTGTTACTAGTTTGAAAAAACTATATTAAGACTTCTGGATAGCCCTCTATGTCTTTAAGTGAGACAGAATTCAGTATCTTTGATCAATTTTTTTTATTATTCCAAGTGGCTGTTCCAGTCCTACTAAATTAAGTTCCTTAAAAATTTGTGATTTGCAAATGAAACTCAGCAAGTGGTAAACTAATAGGAATCTTATTGAAAAAAAATTCAGTCACCAAGGTGAGCAACTCTGGTACTGACACAACCCGCAGCAGAGCACCCTGGTGACTGCCCCACCTCTGAGGTGCCCTGCAATGATCATTATGAGGCTCTGCAAATGGAGGTGAGGGATACCAGGACAATGATTCATCTAGCTTGGAGGTGACACTGAGGTTGTCAGTATCCTGTGTCCAAACTGCTTCCAAAAAGGAAAAAAGAGGGATATTGTCATTGGAAACTCACTTCTGATGGGGAAGAGAAGGTCCAAAATGCAGACACTGCTTACTTTGTAGGGAAGTCTGTTGCCTCTCTAGGGCTGGGATACACATGAGAACAATTCCTACCCTGGAGCAGCTCTCAGATTACTTATCCATTATTGATGTTTCAGGTAGGCAGTGATAAAACTGCAACAAAAAATCCAAGGGCAATCAAGAGACACTTCAGGCCTTTGAGATTAGTAAGAAGGGGATCAGGGGCACAAGAAATGTTTTTCTCTATCCTTTTAGGCACAGGGACTGAGGGAAGAAACAGCAGATCAATACCTGGCTCCAAGCCAGGTGTCATGAGTAGAATTTTAGATTTTTGATCACGTGTTAGTTTACACAACCCTGAGCCTTCTGGCAACAGATGGGTATGCCTGTCTCAAATGGGAAAAAGGATCTTTGTGCAGAACTCAATGAACAGCTTTAAATGGGTTTTGAATGGGGAAATGGATAAACCAGGCTCACTAGTGAAAAGCCTGGGTACATCACAACAATATTTGCAATGTACAAGTGAGATGCTTTCATCTGCCATCTCCATGAAGGTAGGGGATGGAGAGTCATCCAACAGCAGAGATGGAAGGGTTCCTGATGTGTTAGAAACTGTGGAAAAGCCCAGAATGATCCCATGGGAATTAAGGCTTCTCCCCTGCAAAAGGGAGATATTTGCCTGAGTCTGCTATTCTAAGAGGAGGAACTAAGTTGGTTTAAATTAAATTCAACCCAGCTGTAATACCGGAGATTATTCATGAAGGTTTTTCAGGGTACAAGGAAAACAAAACAGTGTAGTTATCACTCTGCAATGAGAGCTAAAACAGCAAGAAGAGTTTTCTCACCGTGTATTAAGGTCTGATGAACTGGAGTATGGAGCATTGTCTTTGTAGTACTGTCTTTGTATTATTATTGTTATTAGGAGTCTTGTCTATATAAGGAGACATCAGTAATAATCATTACAATGCTGACTAACATTTTCATGAGCAGGAGATCACAAATTTGAGAAGACACCATTCTTATCCCTACTAAGAAGTTTCTGTAAATAATATGGAATAAAAGCAAAGTACTTGCTATTATTTCAGTAATATTTGGGAAAAGTAGTAAGTGTGATTCTGAGCCAAATAAACTCGTGTGCAGAACAAGGTACACACAAAGATAAATACTCTTTATAGAAAAACTGTGACAAAAGCACTCCACTATTTCAGGTTTTGGTGAATTTTTGCAACTCAAGTGCAGTTGGTGTCATGTTTAAAGGCTTTTTTAAACCATGCCTGAAGAGAACAAAAATTAAATGCATCAATATTATGACTCTTTACAACACAGAAGAATATCCTGAACATCCAGTCTTTATCTTGTGATAAACAACTTTCTCTACAATTGAAATAAGTATCTTCTATTGTAACCAGCGTTTTTCATGTTGACTAAAGCAGTTGAATTTCAAAATTGAATTAATTAATTGTAAAAGATTTCCAATGTAATAATATCAAGGATTTAGCCACTCTATTAGACATTCTTGCAGGCTTTACAATATTTTTACAGCATGTGGATAATTCTTTATTATGTAAACTAGCTGCTAGTTGTATAATTTAAAAATATCCTTTTTTTAAAGTCGACATTTCAAGTTTTTATTGAATTTTTTCTTGCATTTTAATTGAATGTACTGTAGACAGCAGTGACTGGATGTTTGAGCTCAGTTTAAGTTTTCTCCATTTTCATTATGTCAAAGTGATTTCTATTTCACAGGAGTTTGCTTTCTTTCTCCATGTGTAAAAATTTTAAGTCAACCATTTTGACAGAAGTACTTTGCCTGTAAGTAAAAATAAAAACATGACACAGGAATCATTATTTAGCCTGGACAGAAGATTTTTATCAGTCATACATTTCAGAAAAGAGCTTGATAATAGAATGTGATAAACTTGATGTTAAGAAATCTATATTGAATGGGAAATATTGTTGCAAATTAATTTCTAACATCAATCTCTTTAATCCCATGTTATGTAAACTTCTTTCCTATTTCTCTGAAATTGATCCAAATTGATATTATATTCTGGTAGAAAGCTTAATAACACTTGCTCTTCTAATTTAGTTCTGCTTCTTTACTTTTTTCCCTGTTGACTCTTTTTCAAGTCTAGAACTAGAATAATTTAGGTTGGAAACTTCCTCTGGAGGTCAGCCTGTCCAACCTCCTGCTGGCAGCAGGACCTGCCTCAAAGGTGGATCTAACTTCAAAGTTGGATCCTGCTGCTTGGGGTCATATCCATCAAAGTTTTTAATATACAAAGGATTTTTAATTGAATTTTCTTCTTTACTTTCCAAGGATGAGTTTTGCTTCAGTTTAGATCAATACTTTTTATTGTTCCTTGTATTTTTTGTGGAAATTTTTGGGAGTTTTGGGATAGATAATTTCTTAGGTCAGTCAAGTCTGCAAGAAGGTATATATTTTATTATTTTACAGTTTATAGTGAAATCACCCTAGGCAAAGGTTTTATTGGATTTATTTTGGTGACTGCAAGTGAAACAAAAAATGTTGAAGTAATGAGCTCCAGTTACTGCAATTATGGTCGGTTTTTATATAAAAGCTAGAAGTGGAATTATCTCTGCTTCAACATGTTGAACAGTATAATTTTTGCAGTCAGCTAAAATAGCAGTGAAATGCCTTAACTTGTAGTTAAAAGTTTCACAGAAAATGCTTTTACTAATTTATAATTTGTTTAATTCCATGAACAGTTAGTATGCTGAGACTGAATAAAATTAATGAATCTGCTGAATACCAGCTGTGTTTTAAAGCAGAGGATGTGCTAATTTAATATCAAAACCAGTAATGAAAAAAAATTATTTTTTCCTTCTTATTTTTCTAATCCACAGAAATTGAGCAGCAGATACTTTAATGACAAATATAGGTCTTAATTTAGCTTAGTTGTCATCATACGCTATTCATTAATTCATTGAAGATAAAATATTTCAACATTTTAACTTAATGTCCCAATAAATATCACTGTCCTCTTAAAAGATGATCCATTTTTGTCTAATTATCTTTGTCTAATTTTTGTTTCTAATTGCAGTGATACATGTTGTCTCCTACACTTAGTTTTATCAGTTAAAAAACCTATGAGAAAAACACTCGATACTTAGCAAGAAAGACAAAGGATTTTTATTTCTTGATGGCTTTCTTTTATTCAAAATACAGATAGCTCATGGCCTTGCACTTTCACTGCAGTGTCTGAGCATGTATTTCCATTCAACCACAAAACCATATGCTAAGCTCATGGATTTAGAGTAAATTCTAAAGATTCTTTCTTGACATTTCACAGCCTTGAATAGATTTATTCTATGTATGTAATACACTTCCTCCCATTGTATTTGTGTTCCTATTCATCCTAAAAGTCTGGGTAAAATTGTGTTGTCCAAAATTGTCTCAAAATTGTTTTCAGGAATTCTTCTTCCTATTCAGTTTTCTTCTATTTTTTTAATCTGCCTTTTTTATCTCTGTGTTGAAGTCTAAAATTATTAAATTGGTTGATGAATCTGTATGAAAGTAACAAAAATTGGAGTGGTAAATATTCTAACTAAATGTATTTTAACTTTAAGCAAGGTTTTTGGCATAGATTCCTCTGTAGAAATAGGCTGAGGATATAGGGGCTGGAAAAATTGACTAGAAGATGAGTGGGAAACTGAAATGGCTAGGCTTAAATATTGAGATTAATTAAGACTAACAAAGAGTCTCTTTGAACCAAAGGCAATTGTTGGAAGAAAGTTTTCTTTATTTTCTCCAGTTTTGATCCTTAACATTTCATATTTTCTGATTAAAAGTATGAAAATAGTGTCTTGTACACTCTTACAATGAATGCTTCAGTTAGTATGTGCATTGATAACAGAAGTTTTGACAAAATTGTTTTGAAAGGAATATTTAGGCAATCAGAAAAACTACAATGTGAGTTTTGGATTGATTTTTTTTTTTTTCCCCTCACAAAAAACATAGTAAATTTGGCTTGGCATACTGAATACATGTGGAGTCATGTAGAAGTTCTAAGTGTTCAGTATATTTTGATTTTTTCAGTCTCTCTAGAGATGTAAAATTTTCATACTTCATTTTAGCCCCTTTCCTCCTCCTGAATAAATTGAGAGGCTTCTTGATGAGTCAATAACTTTAAAACCAGACTCTACTGTTTATTAAGGGAAAACTTCAGCATTTCTTTTCATGCAGTCATGTTTGATAATTTTTGTAGAAGGCATAAGACCTATACTTGAAAATTCTAAATAATTACTTCTTTCTACTTCTTCCTTCATTTATTATTTATCGACAGTTTTCTGAAGAGATGGTGAGTGGCAGGGCAGTAAATTAGAGAAAAATATCTGTCATTTCTGTTCTGTTGCAAAAATAAAAATAATTGAATATTTGAGATGATTATCCATGTAATAATCTTCTTTGCCAAGGACAAAAGATTCAATTTTCAACATAATTCTAATTTATTCTTGAACAGTTTTTCATGTGAAAAGTCCAGCATTATTTGGAGTAGGACCTTAGGACACTGTAATGTATTTCATAACAAAAGGAAAGGTTATTGTGATGATGTAGTTACACACTGTTTGATTAACGCTTTTATTCTATTATTTGATTAATGCTAATATTGGTAAGCAACACGTTGGGGTTTTTTTGAAAAATTTCTTCAGCTTAACTGGAACTAAATGTTCACATAAAGCATAAATATTTTTTACTACATTTATGTCCTATGTCTGTTTTACCTCTGCACTGCATAATGTGTCCTTTAATACTTTCTGATAAAATTCAGAAGACATTGTAAGTCAATGTTCAAATGTGTTTAGTTCCAGTTGAAAAAGACTCTCAGATACAGGAATAGAGTGGTAAATTTTGGCAAAATGGAAAGGAATCATTTAAAGGTTTACAATGAGTCATTGTTAAAATTTGCAGTAATTTTACTGGGAACCCTTACTAGGAAATGCTAAACAGTTGGGTAAAGACATGTCAACATTTGAAACAAGTAGTGAGAGTAAAGCATAAACAACTGACCTATGCCTGGAGATATAAAACATTCCAAACAGAAAATATGCATGTTTGAGGTGTGAATGTAAAAGGTTATCTGATAATTTACATGCAACCAAAAGTCTGGTGAGAAGTAACATCCAATTAGTGCTTTACAAAAGAAATACATCTCAATTTACATTAGTAATAAGCAATGCCTTAAAATGTAGTAAAAGAACAGAATTTATTGTGCTGAATGCTGATACAATAAAGAGTATAGATGTGGGTCTCCTGGACATTTTATATATTTATATTTATATTTATATTTATATTTATATTTTTTATTTCTAAATGAAAACTTTTAATTTATGACCAATGACTGTAACTGCATACATATACGTAGTTGAGGGTGAGGTGGGGAGAATGTGATAACCAGGCACTACACAGCATCTGGGCTAACAGAGAATATGGGGATCCAAAATAAAATAACTGGATTTTAGCAAATATTGACTCAGGAGTAGCTGTGTGTACATCTTGACTTTGATCCACCCATTATCTTTAGGGTGAAATACTTTCCATTGCATTCCCCTAAAACACATTGTCAGTATCTGTGCAATGCTGCAACTAATAAATATTTTTTATTAAAAATGTCGTACATGCAATAAGACTTTTCATTAAAGAGGCAGACTATGTTGATTTTGTTTTTGAATTACTTTGAGATACAAACAAATTAGAGCAGTTTGAAATTCAGTGTTCCCCAGTCAGCAGTAAAGAAAACAACACAAATTAAATTAACTTGATGATAGGGCTGAGTCTCAAGTTGAGATGGAATCTGTGTTTCAGTCAGTTTGGTCCCAGATAGCTTTTTTAGCATCCACAGTCACTTTTGAGGACTTTTAAAGGGTGTTTTTCAACAGGAATATTTGACTTGTATCTAATTACAAGTAATATGGAGTTCAAAGGATCACACTGTCAATTAGTGCTCAGTCTCGGCAAGTGAGACTTTATTATCATTGTACACCACCATTAAGGGCAGATGTTGCATGCAATTAATTGGCACCTTTCCAATTACTTTGGTTTTGTGTGTGCCATGGAAATGTTACCTTCCACTCAGAAGAAGTTCAGCTTCTCCAAAGCTGCTCTAAGAAACTGATTCATGTGTGAGGGTGGTGAAAGAATATTCGTTGACTCAGATGTGTGTCAAAGTATGTGTGGTGACTTCTATGGTTCAGATTACTATTTAAATATTAATGAATTATAGGAAATCTATATGTTTTTTAAAAAAGATATAAACCCCATGGGCTTTGGTTTTGCATGCCTCTGCACTCCAACGTGGAATGGCACAATTTTCAGGTTAAGGATGTGAGCTCCTAGTGGCTATTGGCATAAATAAAGGGCAGCTCAATCCCTTACCCTTTATTTCATCTTACTTTTCTATTTGTAGCACGACCATTTCTTTTCATGTTTCTTTGCTTTCCAGGCACAGCTTCTAGAATCTTTTTTAAGCAGAATTCAGACAGCTAAATGCCAGGGATGTAGGAGCTAAACATTTTACAGGAAATTAACATAAAGTAATCTGTGATTATGCTGACAAAAATGGGGATAAATAGCACTGGAATTATTTTTAGAGGGTTTTTTTTTGTTTAGTTGAGTTTTGGGGTTTTTTTTAAATCGTTTACCTAAGCAGGATTAACAGTCAAGTGCCAGCTTAAAATAAGTGATAATTTATTGGTATATATAAAGACCTAGGCAACCAATCTGCAGATGTTGATTTCAAAAAGAGTCAGAGGTAGATATTTGAGTATTATCTATATAATATTTTTGTGTTTATTTGAATAAGTGTACAGAATAATTTCTTTCCATTTCATACATCTACTTTATCTGATTCTTTCAAGGTATGGTTATTGGTAACCTCACCTGATCTAAAAAGATTGTCAAATTGCATTTTCTTTGCAAAAGTACAGCATTAAGCAAAAGGAAAAAAAACCCTGTCTTAGAGTACTGAGTTTTACATAGAAGCCCTAATTTATGGTAGTTTATTAGAGTAAAATATTACTTGCTGTGAATTTTTGTGGGCAGTCTCAGTAAAAGTAAGATCTCTGATTTTTCTTTTTTGAAGAAAAATTGGAGTAAGATTTACTTCTCACACAAACTCTAGATAGGTCCTTCTAGAAGCAGTAACATTAAGTAATTGTGGAACATGACCTTGTGATCTGAAGCAAAGACAGCTTTGTACTCTGTCTGCTCCCATAAATTTGTACAATTTATCTTATAAAGCAGGAAGTAATTGAAAATAATGTGAATTGTAAATTGCACAGGGACTGTCAGAACAAACTCCATAAACTCTACCTAGCCACTTTTATCACCTCTCACTATGCTAAACATGGAAATTATAGCTTACAACCTTTTACAGTCAGAAAATAGCAGTTTTCAGAAGTGATGGTGCCTTCTGTAATCTGCAGGCAGATGTTAGAGTCAATGGGTTTTCTGATCTCTGTGCAAGGAGTACACAGCTGATGTACTCTGCTTCAATGCACAGGGGTGTCATTCCTAGAAAAAAAACATCAAAGAAGAACTTTTAGGGGATTTCAACATTTATCAGCTATAGTTTGATATGGTTATTCTGACTAATATATCTTTCAAAGAGTTTTTAAAACAAGTTTTCAGGCAGACAAGTTTTATTTTTTTTTTCCTTTATGCAAACTAATAAGGTGAAGATATGACACCATCACAGCTTCAATACCAGCACTGGATGTGGTTTTACAACAAAAGTCTCCTTGCTAGAGGACTGAGATAGACAGCAACAGAGGTGAAAAAAGTGTAACTCATGAATATCTGTAATAATAGAAAGATATCACAAGTACAGTGAACTTTCAATGGCTTGATAGCGCTTGTTAGTGTTTAGTAAAATGGCTTACCAATTCAGGATCCATTACTGACCAGGAGCTGGCTCCATGGTGGAATTGCAGGAGTCCCTTATCTCTTTTTCTTTATTTTCTAGCAGATATTTATATAGTTTGGGTGTCTTTGTTTATGGAGACTTTTTATGTTCCAGGGGTCTATATGAAAGATGAAATATTTTCTTTTGGATTTTTCGTCTCAGGTATTTTACTTTTCACAGCATTGAGTGTAACCTTGGTGCTTTTGAAGTCAAGGAAAGGCTATACATAAACCAGAAGTGTAGACATAAATTTGGATACACACAATAAAGTAGTGTAAAATTTGCAGTAACACTGAAATTCTTCCCTGAAGCAATGGAATTCTCTGCTTCCTCCTGAGCACTTCTCTCATTACACTATACCAATGCACACATGCATATACACATACTCACATATATTTATAGCAATTGGTCATTTATTTGTTTTGTTTCTTCTGTGCTTAATATGTGTATAATCAGCATGGATCTGTTGAGTACTGGTTTAGTTCAGAGTAATGACCACAGGACTTGACATCAGAGCTCATAAATCAAGTGCTATCACCATACACTTCTGGCAACCACTGTATTCTGTCTTAGTGCTGTGGTGTGCATCACTATCCCATGTAGAGAAAAGGCTGGGGCAGAAGACCCCAGGTGTACACAGATCTGTGTAGTGGAAGTTTATTTCACTCACTGCAGTGTATAAATTTTAATACTGTATCATGTGATTGCTCAGAAATATTTTAGATTGCTTTTTTGATAGAAGTGTCCATTTAGCCTAAACCTTGGAAATGTGGCCATTTGCTCTCAGGTCATTGTGCCACCGAGGTTGAGGTCAGGAGCTTCTCACATGCAGCATGTTGCCAGGCTATGACCTCAGCTATTGCTCAAGTATTTGCAGCATTTAATTTGTAATATTGTTGCTAAGGCAACTAGCTTATAACAAATTTCTATTTGCATTTCTAGATGGAAGGAGCTGGTAATTTGCATTTCTTAGTCTCTCAACGCTGTTCCAGAGCTGTCTTTAGGTTTGCTAGAGCTCTTTTAAATGCTAAGTTTAACTGACATCTATAAGACTTCTTCTAAGCTCTCTTCTGGACTCTTTTGTGAGACCCCATTTAGCTTGCCTTTACATTCTTTTTTGATCATGCAGGAGGAATCTACACATTATATTTTTATGAAATTGCTGGAAAAACTTCAAGGTGTTTTGTGTGAACTTATTTTATCCAGTTATAAGTTTTCTGCCTCTCTCTTACAGTTCCAAACTTGAGTCATTTTTATTTTGAACCTTGTGCAGCCTGGCCTGTTACAAATTCACTAATGTTATATTTTGTGTGAACAATCTCCCGGCATACACAGCAATGATTTTGATTGACTGTTGCTTACTACAGTTTGTGATTACTTGCAGACAGTCACCCTTGATAGAATTAGATACTTTATCTACTCATTCTTCCTCAGTTGTTCCCTGAGTTGCAATAACATCGCAGTTGACAGCAAAATTAATATCTTTCCTTGTCAAGAGATGCTTCTTTCCTCATGCTTTGTCTTCCAGAGTTCACACAACCTACTTTACATTTTATGTTGGTTTTTATTTGTGCAATTTACTTTGTCATCACCCCACAATTCTCAAATTCCTCTTTCCTGGCACAAGGAAAACAGTTATTACTTTGCCTTTTAAACATGAATTCTCTTCATTTGTTGTCAAATATTGTACTGTTAGATTCTGGAAACCTGAGTAGTAATTAGCTCCACAGTTCCCTTCCACTTATATCAACATTAGACCAAATTTATAATAATATAATAAATATATAATGACCTAGGAAAGGATTTTTTTTTCATTAATTACTTTATATTAGAATTGCAAACAGATGTCTAGTAATAATAGAGTGTTGTCATGCTTTAATAGCATTCCTAAGATATCAGAAATGTTTCCCACCTGCTCTTCAGTATTTGTTAAATTAGTTCTGCCTTTAAAGAACATTGGTATTTACAGAGGAATAAGTGCAAAGGCTTTGCAGGCTTGCTACCTTCCTACTTAATATGACTTTTGTGTATAGTATTCATGAACCAGATAATTTGATAGAGTGAACCAGCCTTAATGCTTCCTATTTTATGAAACTTTAAGACATTTAATGAAATTTCATTTTCATTAATACACGAAAATTACTAAATTTTATAAAAAAGGGTGGGAAAGTTAATTTGCAATTCTTCAGGCATATAACTGAATGAATTTACTACAAGTTCTGAAAGCTAATGGAAGATACAACAAGGCAGTTGTCAGATAAAGGTTGCAATAATGAATAATAAGATTTTTGAAATTATCTAGGAATCTTATTAATAAAACAGACTGTCATAAAGTATTTAAGAGGTGTCCCTTAGGGGGAAAATGAAATGGCAGTTTTCTCTGGAGAATGTTAAAAGAGAAGTCAGCTTACTTTCAATTTAAGACCTCTGCCAGTGTTTTAGGCAGGTTCAAACACCTTTCAGATGCAGTACAGAGTAAATGCACAGGATGCAACAGCTCCTACTGTGTATTTGTCGATTATTCCTTAATATGACCTGGAGGAGGCAGTAGAGGAAATGCAGGACTCCACTTTTATTTTCTCTTTGAGAGTATTTACTCATATGTGTTACCAGTCTTTCCATTGTCCGTGTGCACACAACAGTGGAGACGGAATTGTTGTGGTTTAGCCTCAGCCAGCAGCTAGATGCCACGCAGCCACTGGCTCACACCTGCACTCCCTGGGTGAAATGGGGAGAAGAATCAGGGAAAAAAGGGTAAAAGTATAAGGTTGCGATAAGAACAGCTTAATATTTGAAAACAAATACAGTTTCACAGTAGTAGTAGTAATAATAATAATTATAATAATAATAATAATAATAATAAATTATTATTGATAATTAAAATAATGATTATTATAGTGATAATTCTAATAAGTAATAAAGCAAAAGGGGAAGTGAGAGAGTGAGAGTGAGAGAGAGATGAAACTCAAGAAAGACAAGTGATGCACAACACCCATCTGTCTCCAAGCAGTGATCTGCCCCATCCTGCAGCTTATATTAGGGCATTGTGTTCTGTGGTATGGAATATTCCTTTGGGCAGTCTGGGTCAGCTGCCCTGGCTAAGCTCCCTCCTATTTTATTTTCTTGTACACCTGCTCACTGGTAGAACATGGGAATTTGAAAAGTCCTTGACTTAACAGAAAAGCTGCTTAGCAACGACTAAAACATCAGTATGTTATCAACATTATTCTTATCTTAAATCTAAAACATTGTTGGTCAGAGAGGAAGAACAGTGTTGTAGCACCTGTGCTTTGTGTTTACAGGAGTGTTAGCTATGTGTGTGTGCTGGAAAAGGTTCTGCTCTTTGTCTTGTCAGATCTGAAAACTCATGGGCACATGTATGTGTTCATCCCCATGCCCGTCAAGAATGTATATTCACACTTTCTGAAACTGGGAATGGAAAATAACTACTCCTGGGATGTGGAGTCTTACCTCTTAAAGTCTTAGGTCTTTCTAGCCTCCCCAGGAGAAAGGGAAAAGTGACTTTGGATGGTGCTGATAATAGGAGAGAAAAGAACTGGTATTGCCTTGTGAACACTTTTCTGCAAATGGATTGTTTTTATCTGGCTTTGAAGCCCATTTCTGGGATGCAAAATGCCTGTGTAGTTGCTATGTCTTAATCTCTTGGCAGTGGATACTGTTTATCCCTTAAAACACCCTATTAAAAAAAGAATGATCTATGATTCTGAGAAACATCACAGAAGTAAATGAAGCTCCAATGACTTTCTAGAAATACAAGACAGCTGATGCGTGTAGGCTGGTAAGAACAGAAATTTTGTCCAAGTTAATGATATAAAATGATCAAAACATTTTCTGAAATCATCCAATTAGTTGTTCACTACCTCCTGTCCACCTATTCATTTGTTCTTGCAGTAGCAAGGGTTTTTTCACTATTTCTGGAACTCTGAAATAATATCAGAATAAAGACTTGATGAACTATAAGGAACATATGTTTTAGTTTTAATTGACTTGTAGCCATAAAACACGAGTGGTATGACTTAGAATAAATAATGATTTAAAGTACATTTTTCCCTGGACCTGGACCCTTAAAAATTTGTATTATATCCTTCAAATTATATACTATTATCATAATATAGTATCATAGGATATGACTTAATTTTTTAGAATGTAGCTCTTGCTGATATTCCATGTGGAAATCTGTAGTATTTGGCAAATGAGAATTTGCTTTAGAAGATAAATTAATTAGCAGTAGGAAAGCTAACACATATCTAAAAATTCTTATTAAATAGTGTTCGTATGTTTGAACTTTCTTAAAAATAACATCTGTATTTCTGGAAATATATTTCAGCAATTTGATGTCAAAATAGTGGCTCAGTATTGGCTAGTTGAGTTTGTAGTTTATTATTTCCAGTAATTATTCAATTCTGGTAGTGCCTGTGGTTGGCAATAGAAGGGCAAAATGAATTAATTACTTACACAATTTTATTTTTTTTTTTTAATTTTAATTTTGCAATACAATTGAGGTAAAAGTGCACCCTGGCAGCCAGGAGGGCCAACCATACCCAGAGGGGCATCAGGCCCAGCATTGCCAGCCAGGCAAGGAGGGGATTGTCCCACTCTGCTCTGCTCTGAGGGGGCAGTTTTGGGCATCACAATATAAAAAATACATTTAGTTATTAGAGGGCATTGAAAAGAGAACAATGAGGATGGTGAAGGGCCTTGAGGGGAAGCCATGTGAGGAGGGGCTGAGGGCACTTGGTCTGTTCAGCCTGGAGGAGACTGAGAGGAGACCTCACCGCAGTCACAATTTCCTCGACAGGAAGATAGGAGGCAAGTGGTCAGTGACAAGGACTCAAGGCAATGGCATGAAAGGGAGGTGTGGGTTGAAAATCAGTAGGATGTTCTTCCCTCAAAGGGTGGCTGGGTGCTGGAACAGGCTCCCCAGGGCAGTAGAACCAAGCCTGCCAGAGCTCAAGAAGTGTTTGGACAACACTCTCAGACATGGTGTGACTCTTGAGATGTTCTCTTCATGACCTGGAGTTGGAGTTTTTCACTCTGATGGATCCCTTCCAACTCAGAATATTTTATGATTCTATACCAGCTAAACCTACAGGTCATAATTTTTAACAAGTTCAGCAGATGTTGTTCTCTCAACTGTCTCAGCTGTGAAGAAATGACCAGAAATTACCTCCTTGCTGTGGAAGATCCTTTTAAGTAGTATCACAGTTGCTACAGAAAATATACTGATGTAGAAAATGTAAATGAAGAAAAGTAATAAGGAAGTGCAGTTACATGATTCTAACTTTCATGCTGTAAACTGATCACCCACATGAATCACCTTTTCAAATATTTAACTATTGGCTTAAAAACAACTTTACCCCAATGCATACCATACACAGTTCAGCCTAGAGCAGTCTAAACATTGAGTACAAAATTATATTTCAAGTTTTCTATACTAACACTTAAACCAGACTGGAGTATGCTGCAGTAAAAGAGACATAAGGCACTCTGTCATGCTGCTGACTAGTGAATACTCAAAGGAGATAAGGAAAAACAAGACAAAACCCCCATTTAAAAAAAAAAAAGGCAAATCCATCTTTTAAGGTGCATAGTTTTAAACCTCAGGCAAATAGTACCTAAGAAGCTTTTGGGGTTTTTTTTTTTCTGCTCTTTGGCTTTAGTCTTACACTGAAAACCACTTGCAGGTAACATTACTTTAATTTTGGTTAATTTTTTTATTTCATTTTCTCCCAGGAATTCTAGAATTGGATTATTCACTTCCAGAGTGCAACAGAGGGCTAACTCATGCAGGTCAAAGGGTGTTTTATTACAAATTTATTTCTGTAAGAATATATAGGTTCCTATACTGAGCAAAATAAGTTAAATATAAATTTTTTATTCTCGGTACTGATGTAGGGGAAAAGACTCAAGTAGTGGGATACACAACCGGAAACTGCTGGAAAAATTTACAGGAAATTACTTCAGTGGAGCAAACAATTTTTTTCCCCAGGGTGTTTTATTAATCCATCTATTGTACCATGTTTTATGTATGGAGATGGTCATCATAATACATATTTTGACATTGTATTTAGCAATTTAAGATAATCAGTATTTACTATAGAAAAGAAGGGGGTTTTCAGCATATTTTGCACATAAATGTTTTTTTTTACTCTCATCTTTTTGTTTTTCTCTAAGTAAATTGTTAAAAAAAATATTTCTATATTTCTCCTTTCACATCCTGCAGCTAGTGAATGATTTGAAAATTCTCATTTGTGTAATTTTCTTATAAAGTTGTGAAAATGTTATGAATCTGGACCCATATCAATCATATTTTTCCTTGCTGAAACTAGCTAACTTGGGAATTCTGCTTAGTCTATCTTCTGCCTTGTGTTACTCTTCATTATATAGCTGCAACAGATTACTCATATAAAATACATAAATCCACAATATAATTATTCAGTCCAATGAAGTCATCATCACCAAGAAATTCCTGTGATTAATTACTCTTCTAGTGCATTTCCATTGTGTCAGCTTTGCCACTCCTGGTCACTAAGCTTTGACTCCACTGTGCATATACATTTCAGATTCATGATTTGTTTCCTAGACTCTCCAAGGATCCAACAAATGTTTGCAAAAGTCTTGTTGCTTATCTATACCTGCCCCTAATTGCACTAAGCAATCTTTCAAGTTTGTACCATTTTAGTTTCCCCAGTAAGCAGAGGAGAGCTGGTGGGAATTACCAGCTGTGGCTCCCCTGCACCCCTCAGTGTACTGCCCTCACTAAGGCTGATGTCCAATACCTGCAAGGTGTGATCCAGGGAAGTAAATAATCTAATAAGTGAGGTAATAGAATGAAAGCCAGCCCCCCTCTACTTCCCATGTCTGGAATATTTACTAATGTGCATGTGGTGGATTGGAATAGAAGGGTATAAAAATCCTACTGTATTCAGATTTTTTTTCTCAAGATACATGGCAGGATATCTGAGTACAGTTTTGCAGAGAGTTGTTCACTTCATGACCATGTTGATGACAGAAATGGAATCCTACACTTCTCATTGCTATTGAAAAGAATTTTTGAAAGGGATTATAAGAATGCGACAAAAAAGCGACAAACATCTCATTTGCATTCTACTGTACTTCTAGTCTGAGATTTTAAGCAAAAGGTTGTTTAAATTATTTCCCATTGTTCGTTTTTTTTTTTAAGTGTCATTATAATTTTGGAGATATTTGAGTGATGGTGATTACATAGCCACTTCTGATGAGCTGTTTGAAGGTTTTGCTTAAATATTTCACTTGTGAAATACTTTGCAAAAATTGTGATAAGTGAACTTACAAAACCAGGTATTTTCTCTTCACTTAGAAGGAGTAATTTTATTCCTTCTTCTAAGGCATTTAAGTCCTTATGAATACATCTCTGTTTTCTTGGAAGTGGAGCAAGAGGAGAAGTGAACTCTGTGAAGGGTAAAAGGGTGGTTCGGGTTGGGTAGACCACAGTGGCTGAAGCTGGAAGGGACTCCAGAGGTCACCTTGGTGCTTGTGCAATAGTGTCTCTTCAGGGCTGTGTGTGCTTGTGGAGAATGATGAGTGACTGGTTGATCTCACTAGGTACCAAACAAGATTTTAATATTAAAAACTGTTACGATTTTGACACATACTTCACTGATTGCAATAAGAGTAACTATGAGAAGTTGAAGTGCTTGAAATATCCTTTTTTATGTTTTCACCTTTGCTTCACACATCAATTTGAAACATCTTTCTGCAGTATAATTTGATGAGAAAGGCAAAAAAAAAGTATACGGACACTCTTGGACTCCATGGGTGTTTCATTTTTACTCTCAGTAGTTTATGCATTTGCTATTGTCATTGTCATTAAAAGTCATTATTGCTTTTGAAGTGGTATATCTCAAAGGCCAAATTAACTGCAATTAACTGTAGATGTAAAGTGATTTTTTACTTGCTAAAAATAGTTATACTCTAACATTGAGTTTGAACTTGGAGGCTAATTGCATCATTTTAGAAATAACAAACCCCAGAACTTTAACACATTAACTGTAATTTGCTCCACTAACATGTACAAATTGAAATCTTTTAAGTGTATTTAAATTGACTTTTAATTTTTCTTATTTCATCTTGTACGCTTTATTAAAAAGCATTAAGGGATCTCGAGGCCAATATTGCTCCAAAGTATATCAACAGAAACACAAGGCTAATTTAAAAACATTTCATTATATTTCCTATAAGTGGTTGAACTATTTATAAAACTCAGTAATTCACTTGTAATGAGGATCATAAAGCTTTTTACTAATTCTGTGTAACACCTCTTCCATTTTGTTACTACACTTCCCTTTCTTTTTTCTTTTTTTTTCTTTTTTCTTTTTTCTTTTTTCTTTTTTCTTATTTCTTTATTTCTTTTTTTCTTTTTTTCTTTTTTTTCCTGTGGTTGATATCTGCCGATATAGGAAAAGTTGCTTCTCATTGCATGTTACAGAAATGAGAGATCTTTTCATCCTGACTGGATGCTTTGAATATAATTGTACAGTAACTCAAAAAAAGTACTGAGCACCAACAGGAGAGGAAAGAGGGTGGGCAGGTGTCAGCAAGTGGGGTAATGACACAGAGACATGGGGTAAAGTAGTAAGAAAATAAAGATGATGAAAAATAGAAAATTATCAAATGTGGATTTTTTTATGAATGAGAGAAGACATCATTTCTTGTAATGCTGGAATTGATACATTTTCTTGTTTATTAGTGCAAGTGACTTGCAATAAAACAAGTAATTTTCTAAAATGTGAACATATTCTGAGCCAGGAGAAATGTTGAAGCATATATTTTGCTGGAGCTTAGCCAGTTCCATTAACTCTCTTGAGCAGGGTCCTCTGGATTAGACTTACATGAAAAGATGATTTTGAGCTGAGAAAGGCAGAATTCCTGTGTCTCCTGCACTGTGCATGGGACGTGCCCACCTGGCCCTCAGTGAAAGCTCCTGTGCTTTGGAGCTGCTGTCCATCAGAAAGTGCCACCACTGGGTGTCACCTCAGGGGTTCTGTGCCTGTCCTGCAGGAAGTCCCAGTGTGGAAGGATGACATGAGGGTCAAGTTTAAACAAGGTCCATCTCTCTGGGAGAGAGTACAAGCAAACATGAGAGAGGGTACACACTTTCCAACCCTGGTACTGTGACTCCTCTCCATCAGCCATCCATGACTGACACCGCCATCAACCTCAAGAAGCATGACTCTTACATAATCCCTTTGTATAAATAAGTGTATGAGTATTCTTATTAGTCAGCTGCCAGATTTTTCATGACTTTCTCTTCAGCTAGTGACTCATCAGCACTCATTGGTGTTGTCACTTACTAGAGTTGGCTTCTTTCTGACACACTGTGAGTAACAACTGATGTTTTGTCAACAGAAATTATAAATTCCTCTGGCTTTTTTCTTTGCTGATATTGCTAATCATAATATACTCTTTATTTTGTGGCTTTAATTTCTAAGAAAACTTTTAATTATCTCAATTCTTTGTAGATATAATCCACCTGCAAAAACAACAGTGATACTTTATATTTTGATAAATTAAGAACTCAGGCATTTTTAAACCACTATGTAGTAAATTAAACATGATTCTGTATACCAGCAATATTTTGACCAGTTGTCTGACAATCTTTGATAATAAAAATAGAATCCCCTTGCTTGCCTTTGTACTATTTAAAAGTTAGTTTGATGAAAATCTGCTTTTCATAAACTTTGATAAATATGTTAGAAAGCAGTGAAGGAAAGCCTGAGAGGAGAAGCTAAGTGTACAGTGCTGGGCTGAGAAAGTGATTTTTTCTGTCGCATTGGAATCTTAGAAGTTGATTAAGTTAAATGAACCATTCTGAATTTTTCCATGAAAAGCTTGGTAGCACCCTTCTCAATAGGTTACACATGTGAGGATTTCTCCAATTAGAAACACCAGGATGTTTTATAATGGAATTGATTAAATTAGAAATAATAAATCAGCAATGGTCCATCTAGTCTTCACAGCCCAGATCATTGGTATTCACCCCAAAATTCTCAAGGAACTCAATCCTGAAATTACTGACTGTTGGGTTTACTATATAATGTACAACTTAAATTGACCATGGGGTGGTAAATGAGATATTAAGTTGTTTTTTTAAAATGGCTCCAAAAAGCAATAAAGTACTTTTCAGAGTGCTAAAAAAATATGAGAAACTGTATCAAAATCTTGAACTGGTAAATTAAAGGAAATATATGATTATAGAAGGGAATAAAGCTTTAGCAGAAGGAAGCCATACCTCATTACTCTGTTCAAATTCTTTGAAGGAATCATTGAGCATTTGAATAGCAGGATTCCAAACAGGTGTGTCTACATTTTCATTAGAGTTTTGCTTTGGAGCAGCAATATTTTTTTCAAGAATTTCTCAGAGTTTTTTTATTTACTCTTTCTTGGTTGAGCTC
Organism: Arremon aurantiirostris; assembly: GCA_035583995.1. Classification (NCBI taxonomy): domain Eukaryota; kingdom Metazoa; phylum Chordata; class Aves; order Passeriformes; family Passerellidae; genus Arremon; species Arremon aurantiirostris. Next base: position 105,438,407 of record JAXCLO010000001.1, on the reverse strand, counting down.
AAATAGCAGGTTTGGGGAGTTTAAAGCAGATTTCATTGTGGAATATTCTGGAAGCTCCACTGTAGGTGCCATCAGAGACGCTTGCTTTCCACATTGTGAGGAGCCCTCTATGTCTAAATTCATGTCAGGACTCTCAGACAGTTTTAAACCACATTGGTGAGCCTTTTTCAGTCTGAGGGCACCAGTTTAATTTAATCTGGAATGTGTTTGAGTTTCCTGCTCCATCCTTTTGCTTTTATGATCTCCCCAGATGCCAGGGCAAAGTTGTAACTTTATGGTGTTAAATTTTGCACTGAAGCTTTAGTGTCCTGTATGCCTCTGCTGACACAAGCAAATTGGTTCACACTGCCTATTTCAAAATTTGCAAGACTTGTAATCAGAAAGAGGTACTGGAATGAAAAGTGGACAGCTCCAGTTCTCCACCTCAGTACATGTTACTGCTTATGTTTAATATTACATGGATTTTGTAAAACTGCCCATTATGAAAATTTTAGCTTTTTGTTGCAAACTATGAGCTGGTAAGTAATGCCTGGTGAGCCTGCTTTATGAGGATTTAGGCACATGGGAACCACTGTCTTATAAAAGATAATGAAATAAAAGCATTGGGTATAAACCTATATGATTTTTTTTATTACTCTGCATCACTGAATTTCAATACATTTTATATATACAGATGTTCACAAACAAGTAAATAGTCACATTCTAACAAGTACCCTTTAGCTGGTTGTTTTGTGTTTTAGTTTCAGGAACTTTATTTGTGTATTCTGAAAGATACTCTGTTGTGTTTGAGTTCTTTCTCTCACTGATTTTGATGCCAAAGTATGTTTCTATAAGGCATTCATTATTTTGAAATAATAATTCAGTTGACTGACTGCAAGGTCTGTGTTCAGAGAAAAACAAACTTAATGTGATCCACTTCAGTCCAGAATATTTAATTCCAAAATTTAAATTTCCATGAAGGAGAAAGAGTATGTAAAAAAGTAAAAAAAGTTAAAAAAAAAAAAAAAAAAGTGCAAGGATGGTGTAACAATAAAGAAAAAAAGACAAAAAAACTAAAAACAACAACCACAATGACATGGGTTACTTTACGCTCAATTTTGTGGGTTTTCTTTGAGCTTTTATCAGGTTTGCATGCTTGAAATATTTAATCTTACGATGGCAAAATCTGCTTTGTAGAAGATTAGTTTCTTAAACTGTCAATGTAATCCAGTCCAGGAAATTGTTGCTTCAAAACAATTCAGAGCAAGCATTTCTAATCTTTTTAAAATATTTTTGGAGGAGGGAGGGATCCAGACTGTGCACTCACAGTACGTGAGCCCTCAGTTGCATCATTTATTCAGAATAAAATACAGGAGTTGAAATTTTAGAAAGCATAATCTGAAAGGTAATATTGTCAACTTTTTAGAGATTTACCCACTTTGATTGCATAAGAGGCTTTGCAACTGGAATATTTACATATTCCAGTTCTCCTGAGCAATTCATGTCCTTATCTGTGCCTTACATACCTCTGATGTAGGAAGGGGATTTTCCTTCTCTGCCCTGCTCTTGTGAGACCCACCTGGAGTAAGTACTGTGTCCAGCTCTGGGGATCTCAACACAAGAAAGATGCTGACCTGTTGGAATCAAGTCCTGAGGAGAGGGAAGAAGGAAGATGTCTGGAACACCTCCTGGTTCTATATAACCAGTCTGAGAGAGCTGGGTGGTTCAGCCTGGAGAAGAGGAGGCTTCAGGGAGACCTTAGTGCCTAAAGGGGGGCTGCAAGAGAGCTGGAGAGGGAATTCTCACAAGGGATGTATTGGTAGGACATTGGGAAATGGCCTAATGATGGAGTAGCATAAGTGTAGATTGTGTATTGGGGAAAAAATCCCTCCTGTGAGGATGATGAGGCGCTAGAAATGATTGATAGAGAGGTTGTGGATGCCCCATCCATGGAAGTATACAAAACCAGGCTGGGTGGGGCTTTGAACAGCCTGGTCTGGTGGAAACTGTTCCTGCCCATGAAAGGGTTTTAAAGCTAGAAGATATTTAAGGTCCCTCCCAAGCCAAAGCATGACTATGCTTCCATTGTATCAGTGGCTGTGAATATGTTGCTATTTGCAATCCCAAATAATGTGAGGCTGTTCATATAATAAAGGCACTGTATGCAGTGGCTCCTCTGCATTTTCCATGCTCTTTTTTTGCAGAAAGAAGAAAAGTTGACAGAAATTGGTGTGTCACAGAATCCTATTACAATCCTCTACTGCCGAATGCATGACTTTTAGTCTTTCAGTTGCCTTTATTCCATTTTCTCAACTACTAGATTTGTCCTTTTCCCAGAAAAATAAACTAGTTGATGTAAGGGGAAAAAAGGCATTAACAGGTTCTCCAAGCTGAAGTTCTTATAAATTATTTACTTTCTGTTCCCTTTCCTTCCTCACTGAATAAATTGTAAGCAATGCAATGTGACAGTCCCCAAATTGATACATGGCATGATCTAATGGATAAGGTGGCTGGACTGGACACATCTGCCACTTTCTCATGAGATCTCATTTTCTTACTGATTCTTACTCCTTTCTATGTTCTATGGGGCTCACTGAAGTAGAATTGATTTTAAAAGTTCCAGAATATGAAAGATACTGACACGGAGAATTTGGAGTTGTTTTTGCCTCTGATATATATATATTTATCTCCTAAGTGAGATTGCCAATGCTGAAACAAGTCTCCTCCAGAGGAGATATCTACATTTTGATCCTAAGAGCAGTGCTGATTCAATATGTAGGGTGGGTAAAGAAAGATGGTGGGAGAGAATGAAACTAAGAGCAAGAATTTTTAAATTCACAATATAAAGTATGACAGAGAAAAGGAGGAAGGACCTCAGATCTCGAATGTCCACGGTCATTAATACCTGCAGAGTTACTAAATCACATGCTGTCTGTAACCAAGCACACATATATTTTGCCCTTGAGCTGCTGTTCTGAATGCAAGCAAAAGAAAATTAAAGGGTATTTATCATAAATACTTTATTTTCAGAGCAGTAGAGATACTTCATGTATTGAAATACAGCTGTGCAACTGCAGCTGAATATGTTTATTCTCTCTCAGAAAGCTTTAAAAAAATCTCAAGTGCTTTTTACACTTGAGGACAGTTCTCTGTTGCTTTTTGATGTTGTAGGCTTTGAATACAGAAAATAATACAAATAGCAGAATCAAGAAATATCTAGGTTGTATTGAATAAACTAAATAGATTTCTTATCTCCATCTTTCATTGCTGGATGATTTTTAAAGGTGTATTCCTGTCATAAGAGTTCCTCAAGTCTTTTCCAATTTTACAGTGTATTTTTTTCCAAAAACAGAACTGAGTTTAGAACAGTAAAGATGGATGCAGCTGCAGTCCATATGTGATGGTGAAAAAGCCTCTTTTCATCTGTATATCCAGGCATGTGTAGCTGAAATAGAGAAAAGACAATAGTACCCTTAGCACTTCTGACAGATCTGTCTTTTTTTGTCCCATAAGAGTCTTAGGAATGATGAATACTGATATAAAGTCAGAGATCCTATTTGATGTCTTAGCCATGTAGGAGCCACATATGTATTATGAGTCATAAGAAATTTAAAAAGTCTATGGATTTCTCAGTTCTCTCTTCAGGACCTGACTGTTAAAATACGCTTTTGTTAAATGAGTCTGTGGTATTGGCAAACTAGAGCTGGAGCTGAAAAGGAAGACTAAAATTTAATGGATACTTTCAACTTAATTTTATGTTGGATTTTAACATTAGATTTGAATTACCTTATTACTAGTTTTCACTAGATAAATAATTTGATTGTTAGGGAATTTAATTTACAGTGATTTTATGCTCTGCTTAAAGGCAAAATCAGTTCATATGCTAAACCATAAGTACTGCTCCAAAGGATCTTGTCTTTACAGGCATGGTACAATCAAATAGTCTTGTTTTCCTTACATTCTGAATTTACATGAAGAAAATTCCTGGCAAGAAATCAAGGAGATTTCTACTTTGACTGTGCTTTACTTACAGGTCTAGCACATTGAGTAGAAATTGCTGTACATGGTTCAACAAAGATTGTTGTTGAGTCTGGACCCCCAAAAAAACGCTTGCTGACTTTTGTGTGAATAATACAGATATTCAGCCACTGTGCATAGAGCTGCAAACATATTTAAAGTTAGTAATTCACAGACAGGCTATTGTCTCTTATGTTTCCAAAAAAAAAAAATTCTTAATTGACAGGAATCTGATCAGACCATGAAAATTATAATTAGGGTAATATAATTAGTTTTCTGTATTTGGATACTTATTCACAAACACATCTTTAAATGTGTGAATACATAGAAACATTTCATTACGTGAAGGTTGTTTGATGTTTTTTTTTTAAATTTACCTACATTTGCCCCTATGCAAAATAAAGGAAGATAATTTGCTGCAGATCCGAGAGTCAAAACTGCAGAACGTGCTGATGGTGTACCTGAGGATGTCACTGATTATGATATTTTTACTGTTATAAATGGATGGTGGATACAGCATTTGCACTTACTCACAGTACCTGTTGTACTGAGAAGTCATCTCACAAAGCTCTGCAGTTTGTGCTTAGCACTTGTTTATTGGAATATACACAAATAATGTATCATATCTCTGTTTTGTTCATTAGATTCTGACAGAAGCACAAAGTTCTTTTGTGAAATAGTTTCACAATTAATTGCCTTTTCAGAGAATCTGAAATAGAAGCTTATTATTTTATAATTTGACAAGACTAAACGCTGGCATTTCCTGGAATATGTTGTCACCTCTGCAACATTTTAGATCTCTTGTTTGAAGTATTAAATATGAATAGCTTTGATTGTATTTCAAAGTGGTTTGCATTTTCCCTACAGCGTTGTGCATTTTAAATTAAGGATATTAGGTAAGCATATTATCCTGCATACATTACTGCTTGTCATACTCCAGTTAAATTCACTGTCTCTGTTTCCAAACACAGTCTGCTCTGTAGTGCTGCAATCAGGAGAAAATTGAAAGGCACAGTAGCTCCTAGCCTGAAATAATTAACTTCCCAAAAGTTAGGCCTCTTTCAGCTTCACTGCATTCTGAGATGGAATGTTTGTCTCAAGTGTCAAAGAATAAGGAAAAAAAGAAGCTACATATTACATCCTGTCAAAGTGTTGTGGGCTTTTTTTGACCTCGAAATGCAGCTCAAATACTCAGATCCATTCCATCTGTGTGATCTTATGTTCCCACAAAATTTGACCAGATTAAGTTCGAAGACTTGTTGTTTCTATAATGGGTAAAAGAAATTGCTGAGGTCACATGTAGGGTTTTAATATTCTTCATATATTACTACTTCCCAGTGTTGTTGTAAAAAGCTGTTCTTCCTGAGTTATCCTAGCAATATTTGGAAAAGTACAGTTTTGTTAGAACAACTGCTTTTGCTCTTGGTGCTTCTCTGGGCATATCTATGAAGTAAGGGTTTATGGTCTGTGGTCTGGGCTATGCACAGTTCATGCACCATAGAATAATTTTTCCTTACACCAATAACACATTCATGCTGAAGGCATTCTGGGATTCTAGTCTCAGTGATGAATATGCATTCCATGGTTGGCAGAATTTTCTGTTATCAGCAGCACAAAGTATTTGGGTGCCTACAGCAAAATTCATATGCAAGATACAGTAATACATGTAGAGAAACTTTATAATAAATGTATATAAGATTAATACAATCATATAAAACAATAAATGTAGTAGTAATATAGAAGTACTTTACAGATACATGATTATCTGCTTTGCATTGTTTATTGCCACAACAGGACTCATCCCTAAGGAGCTTTTGGTATCTTAGCATTTGCAAAAACTGTACAATGACAGCCCTGCTACTATATGGTATTCTGTCACTTGTTATTTTTTTTCCAGAGAGATTTAATTATAATCCAGAAATTTGAATTTCTGTGGGTGGAAACTTGGCAGGTGGAATATTATTGCAGGACTCTTCCAATTTTTGAAAATATTAGTTTAGAAACATTTGTTGAATCGTGGAAACATTATCCTAGTGTAGGTTATTTTAATGCAATTTTATTCAAGAATTATTTTAAATCAAGGGACAGTACTTAAAATGTGTCCTATGTCACTGAAACTGGTGCAAAATAGTGAGGGAGCAAAATTTGTTGGTTCTACATGGAGTGGGATTTTCCATTAAGAGCTGACTTTACTGTAAGACTTCAGAAAAATAATGCAAAGATTTGTTTCTATGTTTTGATCAAATCAAGGATTAAGCCTAATTTGTAATTCTTACAATCTGGTGCCTTCAGTGCTTTAAGATACGGAAGATTTTTCTTACCAGAAAAGTAAATTTTTGGTCTGGTTTTCTGGGCCAGAGGGTTCATTGCTGTGGTGAAATAACCATCAATGAAGAAATGAAAGGTCTGTCCTTTTGCTGACAGATCTTCCATGGGCTTCCCAGAAGTCTTCACCTAAATATTTATGACCTGAACCCATATTCAGTATTACAGTGCCTTCAGTAAGGATTTTAGATTGAGACTCCAACGTGTTTCAAGTGCAGTTTTTTGAGACATGCCATTGCTGCAATCCCCAGAAATAGTGTCAGTGGTATGCTAGTTAGGTGATTATCTATGACCTCTACCAATATCAATGATGTGTCTTACTAAAAATAATCCTTTTGATTCCATTCTTTTGAAAGTGTTTCCATTGAGAGTTGTCCATTAAAATATGAAAGAACTTCAGCATTTGAATTAATGAAGCTAAGTCCTTGTATCCAGGCTACATAGTTTTGCAAAAGCAGTTTCCAGAGTCTTTGATTCAATAAGGACCTTTAAAATGTTTCTTACTACCATAATTCAATTTTAATGTCTCAGAGGTACATGAATTTGTATTAAGACTTAGCTTCAACATTTCAAACAGCTTTTCCTACTTGCCTATGAAAAGAAATCCAACATAGATTTCAACCTAGGAAAAAAAAATTGACAACAAAAGTTTTCAACTTAACTTCAGCTAAATTCTTTGCACTCCAGAGTGAATCACAATTAGGGGATGATTATTCTGCTGCTGTCCTACAGTGACGTAGTTTTTGAAAGAGGTGACACTTCTCTGGTAGTGTCAAAATGCTTTTAGAGTGAGTGAGTTTAATGTTCTATATGACATAGAAACCCACTCATACACTACCTCACATGTATGCATGTAAACCACAATTTTATTTTTAATGAAATATTAAAAGAGCCTTAAGAAAAAAAAACCCCAAAACTGAGGATCATGTTTTCTAAAACCTTCTCACATCTCTTGGATTTGTTCACTAGGCTACAACGTGCTGAGTAAACGAGAACTGCTTCTCATTCCATTCTCAAAAGATTTGTTGCTACTGAAACTTGTCTGCTGAGGGAGAGAAAAGATCCTTCAGGCTGACACAAATACTCCATTCCTGCTGCAGACTTTGTACTGCTGATCGACACCACCACCACCTTGCACTTAGAAAGAACAGGCTGTTGTGCTCTGTATAATTTCTGGGTCAATTGACATTTATAATTCTATTGTCTCTTTTAAAAACCTAAAAGCCTAAAAATGATCTTTGTAGATGTTGACTGTTCAGGTAACTTTTTAGGTTAAGATGTTACAAACAGGCCAATCTGACAGTAACTGCAGCTGTATAGGAGAAGGCTAAAGGATATTCTTTATTTTTTTCTAAGAAACTTTATCATCATCACGAGTAGCATTTGCTTCAGCTAGACAATAGGGAAAGTGCATTTCTCCTCACTTAGTCAAAAATATTCATAATTTCAGTTTGCTGAGTATTTTAAGCTCTGAATTTAAATGCCCAGTCACCTGGGCCTTTAGTTAGTTTTGCACAGAAGGAATTTAAAGCATTTTGAATTTCTCAGAAGCAGAGCATTGATATAATGGATATTTGCTTCATAAACTGTCATGGATGCAAACAGAGGAAGAAACACTATTCAGAGCAAAAATATATATATATATTCTCAGAAATTTAAAGAAATATTGGATGAAAGCAATCCAGGAAGACTTAATTTTAAAAGCCCTTTGGAATACTCAATTTTCAATTATTTTGAAATGCAATTATTCAGTTTGTTTATACACAAATAATTCGCTTCCCTCTTTTCATGGTAACCCCTAAAATTTTTTTCTTTTACCCGCAGATCCACTGTTTTTTTTTTTTTCTAGTTCTTTATAAGTTGCATATTATTTATTTATACATGAATTTTTTAGTTCTTATTCTGCTGTCTAAAAAGAGAGTTGCCAGATTAGGAATCTGAGCTGCCCAGCTGCTGAGGCAGCTCAATTCAAGGTACAGGGAACAGACTATGTTAGGTATCTGGTGGGAGACGACATTAGTGTGGGACTTTTGAATCATTTGAATCCCCAGAAGGTGGGGATTCTACAGCTTACATACATTTCCATTTTATCCACATGATCCTTTGCTGGAGATCCAAACACTCAGCTTTTAAACTCTTTTAAGGACATAAAAATTATATTAAGAAACCCAGCCATATTAAGACTTTGCTATACAATTTACAGATTCAGGTTACTTGACCATCATAATCTTGAAGTAAAAAATCTGAGGGTGAATTTGGTGTTACCTTCAGAAGAGCACTCCACAGAGAATAGGGTAGGTTTCACTTTCCATTTATGAAATGAAACTTGACCTGAAAAGATATTATGTTATTTTCAAGTGATATGGGAATTGACCTTAGCAATAAAAGTGTAGTTTTGTGTGTGTTTAACCTACTTTTCCTCTAAGTAGATCTATTTTAATGCTATGAAGACTATCTGGGATGTGTTTTAGTGGTACTCTAATGCACACTGCAGATGTTGATGACCCAAGAAGGTTTTCTTTGCATTTGAGGTGTCAACATACATTCTTCCAAAATATACTCTGGTGGATCCTAATGCTGTAGTATAAGACATAAACAGATATTATGTGCATTTTAGTGTCTTACCATAAAAATGTGAATTTAAGGCAAAGAAACATCTGTGAAATTGGGCATTTTGAATTTTTGTTTAATCTATCATTGCTTTTTGAATCTGCTGTCAGTAAACTTAAGAACGAGACTGTCTTCTTTTAGTAGCAATACTAAGAAATTACCAAATATTTAGGGGAAAAAAAAAGACCAAAAATTTAGGCTGTATTTTGTATTTCTGTTAATAATCTATGTCCTATAAAAATAGTATGAATTTTTTTCAATCAAAAAAGCAAGCAATGGACTCAAAAAAACAAAACAAAACAAAACAAAACAAAACAAAAAATGCTGAATCAAGACAGGAGGAAGGTGAATAATATTTCATATGTATGTGCAGTGAATTCAATTTCTATTACATCATTAAGGCATAATGAAGTAGCTGTGAGATGTAGGATATATCAGAGAGAACTTCAGACAGAAGTTCTGTTATGTACAGATAAAATAGAACGTTATGATAAGCCCTTACTATTGACAGTAGCATAGAGCCTTGGCATTATTTGCCTACCAAGCAGAAAAAAAATGTTTTTTGGGGTGTCTAGTTCTAAAGGCTAGTACAGCCTTTCCTCTACAGGAAATTATATAGTTAAACAAGTGTAGCATCCTTTATAGGGTCAAAATTTTATAGGTTGTTAAGACCTGGTTATTAAAATTATTAGGGTGATGCTTCTGCCCAAATTCAAGTGCAAGGGAGACCATGCCAAAGCCAATAGTATGGATTATGTTTAGCAGTAAATGTGAGGTAGATATAAAGATAGCAATAGAAAAAGAGGCAGTGAGCGGGGAGAGAAAGAGAGCAACAGAGACAGATTAATATCACTGCTCTGTGGATCCTGATGGTGTCCTATTGATCCTCTTCTCATCTTCTCTGGGGTGAGATTCTCACAAAACATATAAGTTCAGTGGATTAATATATGTTCAGGCCAGGTGGGAATGCCCAGGTGCCTCCCCTTGGGGGAAATGTTTGACAGTGTTTCTTGCAATAGACCCTGGGTCTGTTGCATCACTTTGCCTCACCTGCAGTCGTCTGGTGCAAGGCCTCAGGAATGAATCTGGGAATGCTTTGGGGGTATTTGATGGTTTATGGCACCTCCTCAGCTGCCTCGCACATGAATGTCCCATGCATGTGGCCTTCCTGGAGTGGTGAATTTTACAACTGGGCCAGTTTGTGTAAGGGAGGATGAGTATTCACTGCCTCTGACCAGAGGTTACACCACTCCCCCAAAACTCTCCACCTCCTCCCTTGGCTGTGGGGAGTCTGTGCAAGCTTGGCCTCAGCAGATAAGCCTGTGCATTATGGCCTCCCCTATTATGAACCCAGCCACAGCTGATTTTCAGGGCAGCTTCTGGGGTTGGCTTTCTTGTGAATGCATGCTTTTCCCTCAGCCTTATTCACTTTTCCCTAAACCTGAGATAACTGGGCAATGGCATCGCCTTTCTTTTATCTCGAGTTCCTGCATAGTGGCTAACTCACAGTCCTGAGTTGCAATCAGGAAGCTTATTCAGAGAGGGATGGGCTCTGGTCACTGCAGCTTTTTGATACAGTTCTGCCATAATAGGCCAAAAGTCCCTCATAACAATGTTCAAGCCATGAACCATAACATTACAGTCTCTCAAGTTATTGTTCTACAGAAAATAAGAGCAAAAGATCATTGAGACGCTATTAGTGTGTTCAGGTATGAATGAAATACTGCAAAGATATTGCTATACATTAGCTTAAAAAGTGATTCCTATACAAATGCAAGCTTTGGACTTCAAACTGGAGTGAGTTCGCTATCCCAGATAAAACATCCTGATTTCTTGCAGTGACTGAGATAGGATCCTTAATGCAACTGCCTTGGAATCCTTATAGCCATCAAAATAGGCCTCTTAGTTGCAAACTGAGTTCTCAGTACTGACAGGAGCACAAGGACAAAATCTGGCTTTCAGGAACATATGCTTCTATCAAAGAAAAGTAAGGCATTGGGAAACTCATGCTATTTGAAATTAGATTTTGGACTTTCCAAGGCAGCGGTCATTGCTTCTTGTGCACTCTTGTTCTGAGCATAGGGAAAGATGGTTGTACTCTTTGAAGTCTTCAGGTGCCAGAGGTTTACTAGAAAATGCTAATACTAATAAAGACTGATTAAACAGTTGTATTACAATGTTGTATCACCATGCATGTTAGTATTGTAAGTACAATATCTTTACACAGCTGGTGGATTATCTGTCAGAATAATATCACACTGTGCCCAGGAGAGCCTCGTGTTTTGTAGGAATTTCCAAACAATTCAAACTCTTTGGTGCCTTTTTTTCTTCCCCCCCCCCTTTTTTTTTTTTTCTTTTGTTTTGGGTTTTTGTTTTTTTTTGGGTTTTGGTTTCTTTTTGGATGTTGCATGTTGGTGGGCTGTTTCTCGTAGAAATTAAAATGCTGGCTGGCTATATATTTCTACTGATTGATGAGAACTGTGATTTGTAAGTGGCTTCTGGAGGAGTAGAGGGTTTTTGTGTAGAAGGGATGAATTTTCTATCTTCTGAAGCACTTTGATATTGCCAATTAGTAGCTGTGAGGGAGGTTTGTCTTCAAGAGGCATTGGCACAAACAGTTGAAATTTATAATTATGTTCTTCAAAGGTAACACTAATTTGTTAGAACTCATATGGTGAATGAAACAAACCTCTTTCATAGTCTCTTGTCTCTGAATGATTATTGAATAGAACAGATACTCAGATACCATATTTGAGACAACGTCAGGATGGGAGGGATGGCATAAAAACTTTGGGTTTTTATCCTTGGTTATTTTTAGCTACTTAATACCTCAAGATTTAAGATCCTGCTTTCAAGAAGGAGGTTGGCAAAGTAGTTTGCTGTTAAAATATTTTCAAATGATTATGTAAATATGAATATTTATAATACTGAGAGTTTAGTATTACAGATTTGACAATACTCACATTCCAAGATGTATTTTATTGTTATAGTTTCATATTTGGTAAGCTAAGATAGTACTGTTTTCTGGGGTTTTTTTTAAAGGACTACACTTTGGCTCTGTCAGATAAATAATTAGAATATTAAAATTAGTTCCTCTGGTGTATATTGGAGATTTAATAGTGAAACTTTATTTTAATTTGTTTGCCTATTTGAAAACTACTGATTTTTAAAAACTCAGACATTTTCTCAATTTCTTTTGCTTGAATAAGCTGTTGAGAAATTTAAAAAAAATGGGAATATGTTAGAATTTCTGAGAGATTAGATGTTTGTCAAAGCGAATGCAGTATTCAAGATGGATTTTGCTGGGGCACTGGAATATATGTACTGAAAAAGATGGCCCCTACATGTGGCATCCTCAAAGGCAGTTTGAAGGACACAAGTAAAGGTGTGTCACAACCAGGTCAGAAAGATGCCCTAGGTTAGGACCCTTAGCTAAAAAATATGGTCAGCTGCAGATTTCAGTTACAAATATAGAAAAGCTCTTCACAAATATAGAAAAAACATATGGAAATACAAAGATGGTTGTTCTGGGTATCCTGTCTTCAGCAAGGTCCAAAAGCAGAAGATTAAAAAAAACATTTACCAGTAGAGCAAGCACATTATTATTTTTTTTTTCCATAATTACACAGGCTCTAGCAGTTGCAACTCACAGACTTTCTGATCCACCACTTTTTTTTGGTGCTTAATAAGCTTCAGCAAATGTCTCTTCTGTGAACTCCTTAGTAACTCTTTGAATTCAAGTCGGTTTTAGCATCTGCAGCCTTCTGTTGGCAACAGGTTCCACAGCTTTGCTAACTCCTGGGTGAAGGAACACATCCTTCTGCATGTGCATCTGCCACGTGCTGGCTTTATCCCAGGCCTCTCCAGCTTTTTTAGTGGATCAATGCTATTTAATATCTTCATTAATGGCACAGGGATCAAGTGCACCCTCAGCAGATTTGCAGATGACCTCAAGCTGAGTGGTGCAATTGACTCACCTGAAGATCAGGATGCCATCCAGGAAAACCTGCACAAGCCTGAGAAGTGAGACAATGGCAATCTCATGAAATTTACCAAATCCAAGTGCAAGGTGCTGCAGCTGTGTTGGGGCAATCCCTCGTGTCAATCCAGGCTGGGGGATGAAAAAATCAAAAGCAGCTCTGCAGAGAAGGACTTGGGGGTGCTGGTGGGTTGGAGGCTGTACATGAGCTAGCTGTGTGCATTTGAAGCCCAGACAGCCAAATATGTCCTGGGCTGCACCCAAAGGGCTGTGGCCAGCAGACCAAGGGAGGTGATGCTGCCCCTCTGCTGTGCTCAGGTGAGACCCCACTGCAGGGCTGCACCCAGCTCTGGGGTCCCAGCACAGGAAGGACATGGAGCTGTTGGAGGGAGTCCAAAGAGGGCCACCAAGATAATCAGAGGGCTGGAGCACCTCTCCCACGATGAAAAGCTATGAGAATTGCTCAGCCTGGAAAAGAGAAGGCTTTGGGATGATCTAATTGTTGCCTTTCAATACCTGAGGGGAGCCTGCAGAAAAGCTGGAGGGGGACTTTTCACAGGGGCATGTAGTGATAGGGAATGGCTTTAAGCTGAAAGAGGGAAGATTAACATTAGATATTAGGAAAAAATATGCTGTGAGGGTGGTGAGGCACTGGAACAGGTTTACCAGAGAAGTTGTAGAGAGTCCATCCCTGCAAGTGTTCAGGGCCAAGTTTAATGGGGTTCTAAGCAACCTGGTCTAGTGAAGGATATCCTTCTCCAAAGCAGAGGGATCAGAACTAGATATCTTTAAGGTTCCTTTTTTGTTGTTGGAGGAAGACTGACCAGTCCCTTGTTTTGCTGGTTTCTGGATTCTACTCTTTCACAGTGCTAAGTTATCCACTCTTCTCTTTCCATGAAGTGAGTCTTATCATGTTTTCTGCATGGATTTGAAGCCACGTGGACATTAAAGGCAATCTTAAGGTAGTACTTAGCCGTGTAAAGAAATGTCCTTTAGGAGTCTGAAGCTCTATATAATCTCATAGCTGTCTAAATAAAAGTATAAACAGCATATTTTTTTTTGCCAAGATATCACATATGATTTTGAAAATTGTGAGCTTTGATTATAAAAATTATAGTCATTTAAAGGAGGACTTAATTAACATAAGGTAGATTACTGCAAAAGATATGGTTCCCATGCATTTAAATGTATGAGTTTTAAATGATTTACAGTCTACTCAAAATCAAGTAAATTTTCACTGAAACTCTTGTGATACAGTTTTTCTGAAATGTCAGTGAACCAAGAAATGTCAGAATGAGAACACATATTTGAATGAACAGCAAGCTATTATTAAAAAAATCCCTAAATTCCAAAATGCATAATTGATTACTGAAATCTTCTCAATTTGTTGTAGATTCATTTGAGCTAATTAAAAGCAAGTAAACATGATTATAAAATAGGAAACAATTTTTGTTTCTGCTGTAGTGTTCTTTATATAATCTATTTCTGCTGTTTTAATTATTGCACTTATGATCATTTTTATGCATTCTGCAATTTTTTCTGATTTTTTGTTACACAAATTTGTATTGTTTTGAGTGAAACTAAAAAGTAATAAGTATGAAGTCTGTGTTAAATATTTGTGTTCATGTTTCCACAAACTTTACTTAGAACTACAGCACATGAAAGTCCACTACAGACCCCACCTTCCTGAAACCAGCTCAACCACTCTTCTGGGTAACTCCCCCCAGTTCACCTACTGGGCATGACAGCCTGTGCTGTGGAATATCCCTTGGGCACTTCCCTTGACCTGCTGCCCACACTGCTGGGGGTGCAACCCAGGACAATATTGGCTTTTTGGGTCACTTGTCCCAGCTGTGCTCCCTCCCAGTTTCTTTTGTTGACCTTCTCACTGGCAGAGCATGAGGCAAAAAGAAAAGTCTTTGACTTAGGATAAACATGACTTAGCAAAAAACGAGACATCAGAATGTTATCTACACCATTCTCATTCCTAATCCAAAACACAGCACTGTAACAGCTACTGAGGAGAAATTAATTAACTCTGCCCAGCTGAAACCGGGACGCTGTCACAGCAGAACTCCCTCTAGGATGATACTTATGTTCAGGCTGTTCCAGTGCTGTAGACTCATAGAAGGATTTGGGTTGGAAGGAATCTTTAAAGGTCATCTAGTTCCCACCAGGGCTATCTCCCAGTAAACCATGTGTCAGAGCTCTGTCCAGTCTGACCTTGAAGGTTTCCAGAGATGGGGCAACCATCACATAACCTGTTTCAGTGTTTTACCACCATAACTGTAAAAGAAAATCTTCCTTAAATCTAATCTAAATGTTCTCTCTTTTAGTTTAAAATTATTACCCCGTATCCTATTGGTATAGACCGTATGAAAATATCTTTCCTCATACAAAAGAGCTTGAAACTGGAAATACCACAATACTCAAGAAAATTAATACAAGTGCTGTAAATACTTCAGATTTTGCACAAAATTTGTTTTTGTTGCAGGAAAAATGGGAATCTCAAGGTGACATCTGTCCCCAGATCATTGTGTGTGTCTTTCTATAGGGCTTGAATAATTTAGTAGGAGTAAACCAGCAACATTTCCTACAACTTTAATGAAAAATTTCCTGACTTTGACAGTAGCAGAAAATTTTGAAAGCAATGATGAACTGCAGAAAACCAGTTGTTTATTTTGTAAGTATCTTTGAATAAAGGCTCATTTAGTCCTCACTGATTTAATAGTGTGTGACACTAAACAAAACTGGCATTACTCATAAAATCTTTGCATATCTTTGGTTTAAATTCCAGCATTCAAGGGCTGATTAATGTCAGGCAGTTGCCTGAGCAAGCCTACACTCCACAGTAAATAACACTTTTTAATTAGTCCTGATGTGGATTGGAGACTGAATATCTGATTAACATTCACAGCAGCAGTTGAGTGAACTCTCTGAATTGTGTGAACCCATGGATTGTGTAACCCACAGTAACCTCCCAGTGTTACATACATCACATCCACACACTGCCCATATATTGTGGTGATATTTGCATAGCTGCTTCCCAAAGGCCCAGTAATTCTGAGAAGAGTGTGCTGAGTCAGACACAGTGTCCCCTAATGCATCAGTCCTGGCAGGAATGATGTGTGGGCCTGCAGGCTGTTCAGGACCAGCCACTGGAAACTGACCTAGGCAAATCAAAGAGGGTGCCCATGCCACAGGGGTTCCTCTTTGTGCACCCAGGGCACTTAAGGTGTGAGGATTTGCATGGCTCAAAATACCGTCGTTGATGATGGGGATACTGTTCTATAGGCAGACGGCAGGGACAGGGTGGTGTCACCTGCAGTGGGGATGTTGCCCAGAATTCATCTAAAAGAGGTGCAACTCTAAGTCTTTTTCTAAGACTCCTTCACATCGAAGTTTTCTTTTAAAAATTGTTGAACAACGTTTTTGAGAGGAAAAATGGATTTTTTTTCCCATGTCTATTCTCTTTTGCTACCTTGATTTACGCATTCAGGGATGTCTTTGGGGAATACTCTTTTCTCAGTTTCAGAAAGTGGCTCTGATTTTGGAAGATGGAAAGATCTGCAGTGCATATGTGAAACTGCACTGGTCAATCTTTTGGTTTATGATACAGTGAGTTCCATGGCACACTCTGAGCCCTGATGGATGCAGATTTGAATCTCTGAGACTGAGCTGTGTGGGCTTCAATTCAGGAAGTCAAAACCATCTTCCCCAAGCTCTGGTGTTAAAAACAGTTTTCCATGGTCAGGTGGGTGGTACCTCTTGGGTGCTGGTTCATTCCACCGTCTTCAGGCTTCTGCTATGTATTTCTGGGATGGTTGGTGGTCATCTGTTTCCTTTGTGTGGTTTCAGGGTGAGGGCAATTTTTTTCACTCCAGTACTTTTAGAAGAATGTAATGCAAATAATTAAGATTAAAATTAAACCCTATGTTATCAGTTATATGTGTGCATATAGATGTATATATGTATATATCAATCTATAGTTAACTGATGGGCACAACATGTGGTACAATCCCAAAAAAAGATAAATACATTTCTAGAGCCACTCAGAATTTATTAGCACAGAAAATGCAACTAAAATCTCATTATTTCTTCCCTATTCTGTCTACTGCAGTCAATTTTTAGCAATTGCATTTAAAGAGAAATTAATCTTATGTTGCTATTTTTATTAATTATGAAACAGGATCCGGATTCACAAATACAAGTTGTACATAATTCCCTTGAGATTCTGTTTCATTTATTGCCAGATATTACAGAGGAAGCGTATGCCAATCATTTTTGGTAGGCCACCGTAATTAGTTGTGATTTAACATGTATGTGCATGCTACCTGCTGGACTGCAGAGTTTTTGTAGTAGTTAAAAAAATTGTTTGGTTTGTTTGGCTTTTTTTTTTTTTTTTATTTTTAATAGGAACCAATTTCTCACATTTAGATAATGAATGATATGTGTTGATATATATAAAAAAAAAGCCAATGACTAGATGCTGTTGGAAAACTGTATCTTTTTAGCCATATAGTTTTATAGGCAGATGTTCAGTCTCTAAAGTTATGCTTGACTTCTCCAGGTGGGAACAAAAAGAGGAGTAATCTATTTTAAACTCCTGCCTGAGCTCAAGCAGAGGGGGTATACTTGCTCTTTTAAGCATGTAATTTAAATTAATATCCCATTTACTGCAAACAAGGTTGTTGGGAATAGGAACAGTGGTTGTAGGGGAAGTGCCAGAACAGCTCTTGGTTGTAGTGCATGCAGTGAGTCCTCCTGCTCAGCTGGGCTTCAACACACAACAGCAGTTAATGGAGAAACCTTCACTCTGAATAAATAAATACTGGCCTTTTTCACCTAGTGAAAATGATCACCAGCCAGCTCAGATGTGGTGGCATGGATTTTACCATTGCTACAGATTTAAACGGCAATATTTCAAATAAATATTTACATAATTTAACTATTCCATGTAACAAGGTGACAAGGAAGTAACTATGTGTGTGTGCCAAGAAATACTCTAAATTTGATTAAATGTTTGTGACTCTTAAGGGTAGAGGGCAAATCATCCACTTACAGTCAGTGCTAAAGGTTCAGCTGAGACCATGAAAATACTTTTGGAAGAAAAAAATATTTGCAAACAATACTATCTCAGATATGATAAGAGTTTAGTTCTTATTTGGCTACCAAATTGTGTTTATTTTTCAGGATGACTGCTCACTGGAAAAGACTGAATAATAATTTCATTACTTATTTGTTTTCTGGGTGATACCTCACTTCCCTTTCATCATTCATTTGTGATTTTTGTTCAAATAATTGTCAGGTGTTTCCTCATCAGGGCATGTTAATGAAAGACAAAAATAAAACAACAAAACCCAATCCAATAATTATTGGGCATAGAAGCATGACAGGAAATGTCAGAACTCATGCCTTTTGCACTTTCTCAATGAGTGATGTCTAATAAAACAAACTGGATGATGTGCTACAATGGCTCAGTTTACCCAGCTGTCCATTTAAGATACTTTCTCTGCTTTGGTGAGCAGTGCCACGACTTTTCAAACATACAAATGGAGCTACCCAGTGTTTGAGTCATTGTGTAAAGTCAAACTGAGTTTCCTGCTAAAGCTTTTCTGCAAATGGCACATCACATTTGCCTTTTACATCCTAGGCAGAAGAGAACTGAGCAAGATTGTCTCTTGTTTAAATAGTATTTTTACTTCAAGTAATACCAGTGCTTTAAAAATAGGAATTTGTTCTTTTTGTTTTCTTATTAATGAAAATTGCTGTTGCTTTGTCTTATTTGATTACAGTTGCAACTATTTAGAAGCTTTACTATTTGCCTATTACAAATATAGACAGTAGGAGAGGTTTTTGTTTTATTTATTCTCAAAGATGAGATTATGTACCTAAAGGGATTCCAAAATAAAATTTTGAAATTCCGTTTATCCTTTATAAACTTTCTATATTCTGTGTAGACAAGATTTAATCTCTAAGCTGATGAAAAAAGTACTGCTAAAGCCTGTCTGTCAGTAAGAGGAGAGTCCTAAGTCAGAGAGGGCATCTTCATATGTGAGGAAAACAGTGTGTGCTACATATCCTGGATCTCAGTGTAAAAATTAAGCTGTTCTCTAAGAATCAAAACACCAGTAAGAAAAAAGGCAAAAATTTCAGAATCCTACTCTACTCTCTGAGGTTTTACACTAAAGTTTTTTATTTTTATCAAGACTGATGATACTCCCTTCTATTCTGTTTCCTAATAACAGAAAATAATGTGTAGGGAAAAAAATTACTTGAGTAACAAATATTCATGGAACAGTCTGCTGTGGAGCTGTTCCTCTCTTAAATGAGAATTTTAGCCAAAATTGTTGCATTTGGCATCTGCTAGATACAGCTTGTGTTTCTCCACTTATAAGTGGGCTGGCTCTTCCTTTCAAAAATCCCACATTTTAATCTTCTCAGCTCCTAGTGTTTAAAAATGCTGTTAAAACTCTATCCACTAGAGCCCCCAAAAATGCCTAAACACTGTAAATTTAAACAACACATGTATTCTCAAACATGTAAATATAATTAACATTCCATCTTCTACTGAAAGTTTCATCTATGATAAGACTATAAATAAAATTAGTTTTTATTTTATGGTAGTTTTCTTCTTTATAGCTCTCTTTGCAGAGGGGGGAGCATAATTATATTTACACTTGAAAAGAAAAACAGCTTAATTGCAGCCAATTATTAGATTGCATGAAGCTGGCTGTCCTGTCAAAAGAAGAGCTCCTGTCCTTGGCTGAATTGATAATTCACTTTCAAACCTTGTAGGAACTTGCTGGATGTATGTTCATTCCCACTTCCAGCAGGTTTCTTTTGATGCCATTGCCAGTCATCCAGTCCTTTATGGCCTTGAGCATCATATGCTGCAAAATAAGAAATGCTTCAATGACATTTTCTGGCTAGATTAAACTGGTGAAAAAGACAGCTGCCAGATTTTCTTTGTGTATCCCTGTAAGCTTTGTATTGTTTAAAAGAAATGCAGTAGATGCCAACCTGGAACACCCACTGATTGCCAAACAGGAATTTTATTTCCTTTAGAATATTTAAAACTACAAATTTATCACTTTTAATTTGGAGGTGAGTCTCTGGGAGCTAAGGAAACATGGGTAGACATACTAACATAATTGTGTGTGTTAATGCATCTTTGTTTCTGTTCTGGGTATGTTTGTCACTTAAAATGAGATTTTCTGATTAATTTTAGAATGAAAATAACACAGTATTCCTCAGAAACTTGGGTGTGTGCAGCTGTAATGACACTAGAAAAATGGAAGGGCTGTGCTGAGGGGAAAATACAATTTTTACAGTTTTACAAGAACTGAAGTATGAGGAGGATCTGGTATCATTCCCTAACTTGAGGGTCTGTATATGAAACCAGCTTCTACTCTGGGAGTGTGTCCTGTCCTGAACGTGAGGTGCCTTCAGACAGTTGGTAGAACCTGCCCCAGGTCCCTCTTTAAGGCAATGTTGGGTGTTCTGGGCCTGCAGATATTGTGGTGGTTGTTCCTCTGTTGAAAGGCACAGGAACATTCGGTTGTCTGGCTGAGAGGACAATGTGACTTCTCCAGAGGAGGGGGGTACAGATTTCTCCTAGTTGGTCAGTAGCAGTCTTTTCTAAAATACTGGTGTCCATCAGTTACTCCCATATGTAACTCCCTGAAAAATTAGGTTAGAGAGCAAAAATAGAGATGTCTACCATAAAGCCTGGGAAACAGATTGGATCCCTGACAGCAAGGAAGCAAAGTGCCTGTGCAGTGTTTGACCTCCAGCTGACCAACAGAGAGTTTCAGCTGCAGCAGAAGGGGTGCGTCCATGTTCTAACAGGGAAGAGAATGCTGAAGGGAGAGAGGATGGCATGGCTGGCAAGTCATTGTTTGATGCTCCCCATGAGTCCATGAAGCTAAGGCCTAATTAAACAATGCCTGGTGCATCTTTCTTCCCTCTGGAGTGGGACAATATCCTTTTCTGCTGTAGCAGTAATCCAGCATCAATGAAAGAAAGTGTCAGTCACTTTGATGAACTTCCCAGCAGAACTGAACAATCCAAAAGCAAGGATGCTGGGGAGAGAAATTGAACTTTTAATATATTTAGCAGAGCAAGAACAAGTATTTATAGTCCTTCTTTTATTAAAACTGACTTAAAAGATCTGTTGAGAGTAGTTCAATATAATTTCTTTATTGTTTCGCAGAGTGAAACATCAAATATTTTGACTGCAAGAAAAGGCTGATTCTTTCAAGTCTTACTAAGGGTGACATCTGTGAGCCAACTAAGTTTTAATTTCCTTCATACTGACTTCTGCTCAGCAAAATTTATAGATTTACAAACTGAACTTGAGACAATTACTTGAAAAAGTTGTATAAAGACTCATGGCTTATATCCTTCTGCCTTTCTGGATTGCACCTCATCTTTTAAATTTTTTAATTATTAATCAGCACACAGAGGTCCTCGCCAAATTGCAGGCACCTCTGCCTCTCTGTTCCATAGCCCTGCGTGCTGGGGGCACAGATGGAATGCAATGCAGCTTCCTTCCAGGCTCTGCAGTCCAGGTTTCCTGTCCCTTGTGGAGTCTGAGGTCTTGTCCCAAGGTCAAATCTCAGTTGTTTCCCTGTCCTGAAAGTCTGGAAGGCTTCGGTGTCTCTTAGTTTTATTATAAGCTGATCTTTCTTATGTACAGCTAGTATAACCTTAAACCTTTTATCTAGTGCCATGATGAACCTTGAATTCTTTGTCATTAGGGTGCATTTTATCTTCCAATATATTCTCTGTCTCTCTCCACCTGCTGATAGTTTCAGTTGCTAGATTTCCAATATGAAATGATAATAATAAGCCAATAATGCTGTAAAATGCATAAGAAATAGCATCCAACTTGTCTTACTGTAATAATCTTCTTACAGTCTAGTCTGCCTCAAACAAAAAGTGTAATCTAAGTGCATATTTATCTGCAAAAGAAAATGAAAAGTCAGAGATGTCTTCTTCAGCCAAGCTTTTACCATTTGTAATTTTTCTTAAAAAGATGTGAAAATGTATCTGTTACATGACATTTTTAGGAAACAGTAAAAATATGTTCTCATTAAAGAACTTCAAATAATAGTTGTGTTTCAATTTTCTGTTATCATATATTTTGCTGGAGCTGTTATTATGGGCTCATTGCTTGAAATTTGGTGTGTTTATGAACCTTAGCAAATAGAAATACATTTCTACCCTTCATGTTTGTGGGAAAAAATTTATGGCTTGTGATTTAAGCCTGGCTGGCAGCTCAGCACCATGCAGCTGCTTTCTCACTCCACACTCTCTCCTCCTCCCAGTGGAACAGGGAAGAGAATCAGAAGGAGAAGTTTGTAGGTTGAGATAAAAATTTAATAATTGACAATGATATTAATGATAATAATATTAATGTAGATTTGAAAAATAAAACCCAAAAATCATACAGATAAACCCCAAGAAAAACAAGTGATGCACAATACAGTTGCTCATTACCCACTAACAGATGCCAAACCCCATTCCCCTGGGCAGTGTGTGGCTGGGGTGGGGGAAGTGAGTGAGCAGCTGTGTGGGGCTTAGTAACAAACTAGGCTTAAAACAGAACAGATCTTTCTGGTGCCCAGTGTGGGGCTGATGTGCCAGGCCCTCAGATCCACACAGTCCAGTAATCCTGGTTATCCCTCTTCTCCACCTGACTGGGCAGGGCCCTCTAATCTTGATCACAAGATTCCTCACCTTTTCATCATAGAAGTGGACTAGGACTTCTTTTCATAGAGTCAGTAATATAACCAGCCCTTCCATTCTGCCTGGGAAACTGTCCACTGGAAGTTGGAGCCACAAGTTTCCTTAAGGAGCCCCCATTTGTGGTTGCTTTTCCTTCCATTCCTACAGCCATGCCTCTAGAGTTGAAATATACTTTCAATCCCACTTCCTCTTCTCCTCTCCATGGTCCCACTTAAACCTCAACATTTGTTCTTAATCATTGTCTCTTCCTTTCTTTTCCTCTCTTTTTCCAACTCTCCCCTTCCTGTTTCCTTTCCCTTTGCTCAGCTTTCCTTTCATGAAGAATTTGCCTCTGCTAATTTGTTCTAAAATATAAAGCTGCTAAGAGTTTTATGCTGATCAATTTTTTTTTGAGCTTTAACTCCTTGGAGAGCCAATATTTATGAACAGATGTATTTGTGCGTTCTCTGGGCAAGTTATTTTTTAATTATTTCATTATGTTCTCTGTATTTCTTAAATAATTACTGACTTGCATGTATCTCTGAATAGAGAGCTTTTCACAGAACACCAGCTTTTCATGTAATACTTCTCACAATATTAGCTTCCTCCTTAATGTATCTGATGAATAAGCTGATTAAATAATTTGGTTGTTTGATAAAATTTATTTGTATAATTTACATAGAGACAATGATGTCTATTATAGAGTCTTTGGAAAGAACACAGGAATGACAATGATAGTAGATAGCAGTGAGATAAGTAGGAATAGGCTTGATGTTTTGAGATACCTAAATGTATTCAAATTAAAAAAATTGCATCTGCACTTATCTATTAAAACTGGTTTCTGTCTATTTCCTGTATTTCCTGATTTTCCTTTTTTCTTTTTACTTCTTCACCATTTTTTGTGGTTTGTAGGTAATGTTCTTTGGCATTAAATTGTTTCAGTTCCTTCTGAGTTTAGAACATGTCAGAGATATAATTTTAATCTTCTTAATACTGAAAGCTTTCTAGAATATATACATGCAGTTGAGTTACTGCATGGAATATTCTAAGTATGCTTCACTCCCTTACAACACCTGGGGGAAAACTTTACTGCAAATTCCACATTTTCCTCACATGTTGCTTGTACAGTACCACATAATTCTAAGACCACAGCTTATGTAGTTGACCATGGTATGCTGTAGGGTAATTTTGCTTTTTTTTCCATACCAATGTAACTTGTGAATTAATTTCCTCAGTCATTATTTAAGTTGGAGGTTTAATTTAATCCACAGTAAAACAAGAATCATATCTTCCCATGTGTGTCATGATTATTTTTTGTTAATTTTCTTTTAAAATAGACACATTGGAATTCCTTCAGGTCCCCTTATGTTCTGCATAGATAAGCAGTTGCAGTCAACAGCTCTATCAGTTAACCAAAAAAGTTTGTGTTTTCATCTTTATTTCACTCAAAGACAGTAGATTAAAATTATATACAAAAGTGCCATGTACTTAAATCCCTAGTCCTTCTAGTAATTCAGATTTTAACAAAGTCTTATCTTAGATTTTAATTTTGTTCTACATTGAGAAAGGAATTTCTGCTTCTGGTGAAAAGTTAGCTTGTTCTACACATCAAATATCTTTAGTCCTTTCTGTGTCCTGAACTCTCTTGTTTCCCCCATCTCTCCCATCACTGTGGTGTTGAAGAGGGACAATTGAGTGAGAGCCAGCAATTCAGGTGCAAGTTTTCTGGACTTTCTTTAAATATAGGTTTTGGATTAGTTTGTAATATAGGGTGAGTAATAAATCAACACGTGTAACAAATGGTAGAGGAGAGTCTTCTGAACATTTCATTTCTCTTAGGTAAAGGGCAGTGGTTTTAGGTCACAACCTAAAAAAGTTTTTTATAAATCTTATTTTCAGCAAGAATGTATAACAAATGGCTAGGTATTTGTTTGGCAAGCCACGCTTAGTTTTTCACTGTTTTCAAAAGTTTGACTTAACAGACACTTTCCAATGACAATAAATTTACCTGATGCAACTTTGAGCCCTGTGTATCTCAGGACTTACTGCAATGCTGATCCAGTTAAGACATTCAATCTGTTTCAGGAAGGAGACATAATTACCCCATTGCCAGAAAAACAACCTTCCCCAGGTTTAAAATGATATGTGTGGCAGTAGTGTAAGGTGCCTTAGTGTATTTTTAGTTGTGATTAATGGAAGGTATACTTCCAAGACCCTAAAAAATCAATGGAACTTTTGGTTTAAGGTTTGCTTGTAATTAATGTGTCCTGCTGGGGATAATACTGTGCTGTGTCTTTATCTTCTTTCTAAAATCTTTACCAAAAAAACACACCCCAAAGCAACATATTATTTGTTAAGCAGAATTTTTGACTACCTAGATTGATTTCAACATAAAAGTTATGAATACATTAAATGCTGAAAAAAAAAAAGGAAAGACAGAGACGCAGGCAGTTATAAAGCCTAGTACTGTTTTTCCTGTATGATGCAAGCCAGTACAATTGTATTCTATTGTCAAAATGTCATTGTTCTCATATTCTCAGAGAAATTCAGTAGCATTATGGGCACAACTCTTTCACAGTGTTACAGAAGGGCCTATTGATCACTCCAGCTTCCTAAAGAATGTCTAAAAGCTCCCTTAAAGTGCATAGATCTTCTGTTTCTCCTCTGCAAAAATGACTTTTGTTCTGCAGGATTAGGGAACAAAATAAGGTCTCTGATTTAGTTGCATGTTTTAATTTTAACTTTGTCCTACAGATTCAGGAATTCTGTACATGACTTGACTCACATAATGGCATGAACATGATTTTTTATCCCATAATTAAAACATTCTTATAAAACTATTTCACATGCTAAATATGAGGCAGGAAATAGAGTTTCTGGGCATTATTACTTAAACAAATAATTCAAGGTGTTGACTATTGCAAGTAAATCATATGTGTCTCTGTTCAGTACTGGTCTTCAGATATTTAATAAAGTGTTAAACAAATAGAAATTAGCTTAGTTGGGATGGGTTGTGCACGGTGTGAAAACTGTCTAGAAAACAAGGATTCCCACTCCTTCAGAAAAATTGTGGTGTTGTGGATTTATTTGTTCCATGAAAGAGCAACAAGGTCTTACCAAAAACTGAAGGGATTGAAGGGAACTTTTGCTTCAGAAGAGCAGTCAGAGAGAAAGATCATTGGAAAATAGCTAATACTCTCAAGTCACTGCTGTACCCATAACTATGTGTTGATGAGAAAAAAATAATTTGAAACGGAATACTGTCCTTAATTCTGTCCTCTGTTCAAGTAAACTTCCAAAGGAATTGATACTTCCTAACAAAATATGTTTTTCATAAAATTCTCAGCTCTAATGAGGGTTGCAGTGATAACCAGAACAACATTGTTGACAGGAAAGCAAATGTTTTCTCTATAACACAGATTCCCTATTTTACGGTGCTCTGTAGTGAAAATGGAAGATGTGCAATTTAGATCATCATGGCATCAATTCTAAAAAATTGATTTGAGACACTTGCTCTCAAATCAATCAAAGCATCCATCAAACTTCACAAATTAGAAAAAGTGTGGACATGTGAAATTATTTTGCATGGCACAAAATAATCACTACTTTTTATTGTGGTTCTCAATAGCTCTCATACATACAAAAATATCTAAAAATTCATAGGTGCACATAAAACTTGCTCAGTGACTAGACTATAAAAATATGTCTATATTTTAATATTTCATGCTTTAGTCAAAGCATCAGATCAGAAACTTGGTTTGAATTTTAGAAAGAGTGATTTTTTTTTTTTAACATTGTCACATGGGGAAAAATCACAAGTATTTCCTTTCATCTTTCACTGATGCTGAGACCAAAATGTGAGTTGTCTGTCAGCCACTTAGAGAAATAAGGTCACAATCCAGTACAATTCCATGGCCTATGAACGTAGATCTGTTTTTAAGATCCTGACTAGTATACATCTGGCTCATCTCTCTCTGTGTACTTCCAGTGTTTTTTCTGACACATCAAGCTCATACTAGGCACTTAAATTTTATTTCACTTCCAGTGCATTTTTTTCTTGTTTCTTTTCTTTTTTTTTTCTTTTCTTTTTAAATTATTTTCCTGTTTTTTTCCTGATTTGCACCTTGATTGCCAAGTCTTCTTTGTTGTCTAGATATATTAGTATTTAGCTCTGGCTTATTTGTTTGAAATACTGACATGTACTTGAAATAAAGTAAGCATCATTGTCTCTTAAAAAAGAGAACCCTGTTTAAGACAGATATATGTGCAAGAATCCTGTGAGCTTAAATGCATTTTCCTCTTTTACTTTGTGTCCTACATTCCATTTATATTCTGATACTGGCTTTTTACAGCTTTCTGGTCTCTTTTTTAATTATTTTTTTTGTATTTGAGCTAATCAGAGGGATTGTTTCATTTCAGTTTGGAAGACGTCACATTGAAGACCTTTTTAATGATTTTCGAGATGGACGAAGACTTCTGGAGCTCCTGGAATGCCTTACAGGCCAAAAACTTGTATGTGCTTTGTAACACATTTACTGTATATTGAAGTCTTAATGTTGTGATAATTGAAGTAGTTGATATTCACCAATTTCTTTCATTGATGAGGACCTGTGGAAACTATTTTTAGGGGTCTGAATAGGTTTCAGTTTCATTTGAAATTGAGGAACATTGTGACTGAGAGTTGTATTAGACAATAACACTTTGCAAGGCCTATAATTGAAATGAAAATATTCTGCTTTATTGGATGCACTTACTAAGTGTGGCATTGAGAAACAAGGCTGAGGCAGGGTACATTTAGATATCTGGATTTTAGCTGGAATAGAATTTAATGTGTAGAATTAGAATGGTTTTCTAATGTCATACATATTGTCCATCTTGTCTGATTGTACTTGTCTGAAAAGAGGGAACTGCTACCTCTAATTAACCTGGAAATTCTAAAGTGACACAGTCACACACATTTTTTAATGCCTTCTCTTGTGTTCCTGGTTGGAATTTGTAACTACAGCATCTTCTCATAAGAAGGGTGGGAGACTGAGAATCAAAATTCAGAGATAATGCACTTGTACATAAATACTACACAAACTGATGCTTATCTGTTTAGTTGCCATAGCAATGTTCTTCAATTGTGCCATGCAGAAGACAACTACTCATGATAAAAAGAATCTAGAATAAGCTAATTTTATATGCATTTTAATGATTCCTTCACTGAAAATTACCTTCTAACTGTGGATCCAGTTTTTTTCACAATTATTTCATGTTGGCAGCTGCATAATCTCAGTGTATGTTAGTATTCTATTCTCATAAAGTTATGAAATAGAAAACTACAAGTGTAATATAAGATGTGAGTTACATGTAGTGTACTCTACATTGTGATCATGGACAGTAAAGTTTGGTTTATTTTCTTTGTAGGCAAAAGAAAAGGGCTCCACAAAAGTTCATGCTCTGAACAATGTCAACAAAGCAATCCACTTTTTGCAGAGAAATAATGTAAGTATTCAGCCAGACAGGCTCAGAACAGCCTGTAGACAGCACACAAAATGCTTTTTAGGTGTTGAGTCAAAAACCTTGGTCTGTAGTATAAAAGTACTGGGAGTCAAAGCGGCTTTATCAATGTGGATTGGATACTTTCCCATACAGCATCAGGGTCAAATGTGTTTTAAGGAGTTTAAAACACTCTTCCAGTGAATTTTGGCTAATATATCTGTAATGGGTGCTGTCTGAAGCAAGATCAACCTGCATGATTTTGTTCTAATGAATCGTGTATAAAATAAATTTTTTAAAGTTAAATACAAGAAGTCAAACATAGCTGATTAAAAGATGCTGCCTATCAAAATATTTACTCAAAATCTCTGACAGTTATGAACCCTGAAAACCCAAGGCTTTTCCTACAATATTTTTTTGTTAATTTTCAAGAGCATCTGTCTCTCATGATTCAAAACACTAATCATATCCATATCACTTTCAATTCTACTTTCCAATTATTGATTTTTCAAGCCAGTATCCTGTGAATCATTCTTGAGTAAATATTCTCATATTGTCTTCCTTATGCAGGCATTCTAATGGACCCATAATTTCAGCAGACATTTTGTCTGCCCACTAATTTTATCACAACTCTCCTCAAAAATAAATAAAAAAACCCATGTAACACTTGCTTAAAAGTAAGAGGTGACAAAACAAAGATTCTGTGTTGTATATTATATCTGTATTCTGTGCTGTATATTATATTGGATTTCTTGATAGCTGCAGGAGGTCAGTAATGCTTGATTTCAAGTGCTGAATAAAGTTATTGATTTTATAAATTTAAGGTAATCCACCTAAAGATTTGTACATAAATGAAAGTGACCCTACAAGATTGACATAAAGACCTCCAGCTTGATTTTTTTTAATGGTATTTGATGTAAATAAATAGAAGGAAAAGTTTCTAATTGTTCAAAATGTGGAACATTTGACATTATTGGGAAAAAATATCATCAATACATTATTTTACACTATACAAGAAGGTTTTGGTTCTGGCAAAACTGGTTACAAATAATCATAGAAAATACTTTAAGTACTCAGTACCTTTCCAATGAGCCCACTGGTGTGCTCTTCACTTATTTTCCAGAACACAAATCTGGAAAGTCCCTTTCAAATCTAGGAAGAAAACAAAGAGTATTCCAATTTTAGAAGATAGAAGAAGAAACAATGTTTTAGAAAGTGATGTGGTAATCCAGTGGTCATTACATTCATGTAATGAAGACCTTTTAAACTATATAAAAATTGGTACAGTATACATAAAGATATACTGTGTCTTGTATGGAAGCAAAAGACCTGGTTCTGAAATCGCTTCCTTAAGCTTCAATAATTTGATAAATTATTTCTCTGGGACATCAAGAATGCAAAATCAATGGTTCTAAAGTGAATTAAACCCTATGACTAGTCCAGATTTTTCTGCTGATATGCTCCATCTTTGCTCTGAGGTTCTGGGTGGTAACACTGAACAATGCTACTGCTTCCAGTCAATCCATTTCACAGTCTTTTTTTTCCCATAGGAAAGTGAAATTACTGAGGGAGGAGCATGGGGGATATGAGGGGTGGGGGTTTTCCCCAGTATAGCCTTAGACTGGCCTGTGGCAAACTGAGCAATGTTCCTCTGCTTCAGTAAAACAGATATGGGCTCTGTGTGTCCAGCCTTCCCCTTCCAAGAATGGATTTGGTCAGTAGAATACCCAGGCACTGCCCTAATAAACTCTAATTGTAGGGTGCCACTTGCTGCAGGGGATTCCATTTTAAATTTAGCATGTAAAGTCTAAGTTCCTTTTGGGAAATGTTCCAAGACATTGATGGTTAGAATAGATAGCCAGTCTCATGTGCTTTAAATACAAAATGTGGAATTCTTTATAAAAGGGCTCTTTAAGAGTTTTAGAGTTCTTGATAAAATATCTGATTTGTGGTTTGTAAAAATGTCCTATGCATAGATGCATTGAAAATAAAAAGAACCCAAAAATTAAAATAAAGCATCTTGTTTTGAGGGTGAAAACTTTATTAAATTTGCAGATGCAACATCAAATAATTTCAGAACTGCACTAGAGACTGCAGAATGTAGTTTGTGAAGGAATGGGGCACTTTGCAATAAAAACCATCAGTTCTGACCGTGAAAAATTGCATCTATGAAACAGCAAGGATGCCAATTTTAGAGTCATAATTCTATCCAAATGTGCAGAACAGCTTATAGTTTTCCATTTATAACCCTGAGTTTGGCTTCCTTATTCACATACTATAAAAATTGAGGGAGGGTGAAGGATCATTTCCCATGTGGAGGAAGGAAAATTCCATGATGGTAAATAATGATGCATTATGAAATTGTAAATGCATGATACAATTATGGAAAACAACATTACTGGATGAACTGTTGTGGAAAAGTCTTGTTAGATCACAATCACTTCTTTATCTGTATGCCAGAGCTCATCCTGTATGTTTCTTTATACATTATGGCATTGAATTAAGGAAAATTAAGTCCTATTTTAATTTAAATATATAATGTCTTGGGTTTGTAGGTTCTTACAGTGCCTAGATTTGTGTGTGTTAACATTCAGAAAATTATATTATGTAGGGTAGTACAAAGCAGAGTACAGTAGTTTATCTGTCTGTGTGATTTGTAATTGTAGAAGCTTCATATGAAAAATATTTGAGTTATTATAACTATTGCTTTTCATTTTATGTTTCACAACATGCTGTAACTGGAATAATAGGAACTCCTACCAGATCACTGCTGCTTTTTTTCCCAGAACATTAATTGTTCCATTTCTAAAATGTGAGTTGTATGTTTATGGAACCACAGAAACCAAATGGGAGATTTACTTTAGCCTATTCCTTCATATCCTTCCAGCCTCTTATGCTTGTTATTAATCTTTTACAATTTTTTCTTTCTATAATAGGTTGATTTGGTAAATATAGGGAGCTCAGATATTGTGGATGGAAATCATAAGCTGACCCTTGGTTTGATCTGGAATATAATCCTCCACTGGCAGGTGAGTTGTGCTGCTCATTACTTCCTAAATAAATACTTTTATTCCACTGATCTTTTCTCCATTATTATCCAGCAACAACCTACAAAGTAAACATAGACACTGCAATGTGCTAAATCAGCAAATATTATGGCAGTCTGCTGACATATTATCAAGGATATTGACAATGTTAAGAAAAATGAATAGTTTTTACAGGATTAGCAGAAACTTTTTTGATTTTTTTTGTAATATCACAGTCAGATATTGCAAGATGATATATATGAGTTATCCTAACAAAAATGAATAGACAAAGCCAATGTGGATTTCTTTTCAGTATCTTAGGAAGAGTGACTTCTCCATTTTAATGAAATAATCACATCAGTTGCTTTTTGCTGCTGACCCATCCTGCCAAGAATTATTTTTAGAACATTAAAAAGCTGCTAGACTGCCTATTTATTGAAGCAGATGTGGCTCATTTAGCTTCCTTTCTCTTTGGAGAAATATGAAATGGATCTCATAAAAACCAGCATGGTAGATGAGGACACTTAACTAAAAAATTCTGAAATGGCAGTAAAATCAAAATCCAAAAAGATCTGTCATCTAGATGCTCTGAATCCATGTGTTTGTATGAATCTGGGCTAAGAGTCTGTCCATAGTGTTTACAAGCAGTAATCCACAAGTGTTTTATAGAATAAAAAGAAAAGGTAGTGGGAAACAAAGCTTAAAAGACTTTAAAACTGAAGCACTCTTATCAAAAATAAGATGTGTATCATTCATCTGAGTAGGGAACAATTTTATTCTCATTTTACAGGACAATAGCAACAGAGAAAAGCTGCAGATTGTTAACTCACTGCTTCCTTTGTCTCTGTTTCAATATTCCTAGTTTAATTGCATAAAATTGGTCTAAATTGCTTATTAAGAGCAGATGGAATATGATACCTATCTATACAACTTCTACAAAAAATCCTTGAATCACTCTGTTTTAATTTGAATAAATTATGGACTGAGATAGCTGATCATGTTCAAATTAATATTTTGTTTTCTTCATATTTTATCCTGAAGCAGTGTTAAAGGTGTGCTTTAGTATTAGCTGTGTACTTACTAATTTATTTTCAATCACTCCCACCATTTCTTTTAACATGTACTTGCACAGACACACTGAAGACACAGGTTCTGGTGTAGCCTGATGAGCTTTTTAACAGCAGTCATGTCAAAACCAAAAAACTTTTTTTAGCAGTGCAAAAATGATACATTTCAGGCTTCATCTTGAACCTGGTGATAACTGTGATGGCAGGTATTTAAATTTCTGTAAATAAGATTCCAATTTGTCTAGATTCCAATTTTAGGTTTTTTTTCCTAAAGAGTAGCTAAAACCTGATTGACAACAAGAACCCATTATTAAAAAATAACCCTGTTGTTGTTGCTAAATGATGATTAATTAAAAAAAAAAAAAAGGCAGATTTATATTTTGGCTTTTCTCTTTAAAAAACCCAAAACACTCAGAGTTGTTAGTTTGCTTCCTATTTCCCTCAAAGTGTTGGAAGAGTTCAAAGTAAATTTGCTTATTAACAGCTCTGTGGAGAAAGTCTGCTCTTTTCCAGATTTTCTTTCAAATTTTGAAGTTAATTACACGATCTAGAATATGTTAGTGACTGTTTTGCCCTGTTTATAGGTAGGTATGATCTTTCATATTGACAGAACTTATGGTGACACAAAGCTGTAAATTTCTTAAGAAATTCTTCCTCCTGTTGGTTTCCCTCTCCCAGATTGTCCCTGGCAAGAAGCAGCTGGAAACACAATAAGTTGTTCAAACAGAGTCAGGGCCACCAAACTTATCTGCCACTTGTCTCAGCTTGGTAAAATACCAAGACTACCACATTTGTTTGTGGTCTGTGGAAGGCCTAAAGACAAATGAGTAGGGATACACAGGCTATTTGATTTAGTGCATGTTTGTGTAGCTTGTGTTTTTTGGTGCAGTCCTGCTTTTGCAGACCCTGAGAAGAGTCACTTAGAGGAAATTCATCTGTCTACATCTAAAACAAAAAACAACGTGAAAAGACATGAGATTATTGTTTGTGTGAAGACTTGTGTTGTTGTAGATAAACAGGCAAGAAGCTTTTCCAGTTTCATGTCCGGCAGGTAGAACCACACAAGGGCACAATTGTACTTACATATGACAACTTGATGGTCTCACAAAAATTTTCATCTCTTTGTATAAAAATAGTTTAAGAAAAGAGATGGCAGAAGAAAGGTGCTTGAAAGGAACAGTGCCAGTATCTATTGCATTTGCGGGGTTCCCAGACAAAGGAAGGAATGATGAATCTGACTCCATGTTCTTAGAAGGCTAATTTATTATTTTAAGATACTATATTATATTAAAGAATGCTATACTAAACTATACTAAAGAATACAGAAATACAGAAAGGATACTTACAGAGGGCTAAAAAGATAATCATGAAAACTCGTGACCTCTTCCAGAGTCTCGACACAGCTTGGCCCTGATTGGCCAAAGAGTCAAAACAATTCACATGAAGCCAATGGAACAATCACCAGTTGGATAAACAATCTCCAAACACGTTCCAAAGCAGCAAAACATAGGAGAAGCAAATGAGGTCATATTGTTTTCTTTTTTCTCTGAGGCTTCTCAACTTCCCAGGAGAAGGATCCTGGGCAAAGGGATTTTTCCAGAAAATATGACTGTGACAAGTAACAATCCAAATGGATATCAGCAGTCCCATTGAGGAGAGGCAGTGGTTGAGGTGGTAGAGGCAGTGCATCTGAGCAGTGGAAATATTATGGCTTTCTGTATCCCCTGTGGTAATTGTGTTCTTATATAGCCTGTTTTATTCAGATTATTATTAAAATTTTCCCTGAAATTGAGCCATTGTTCTGAGTTTAGCACCTGCTCCCAAAGCTCTTTATGGTACTCAATCCATCAGATTCTGTTTCCTTGAAGCTGCTGCCCTCTTTCTACCAGCTCTGTGATCCCAGCCTCACTACAGCATTTAAGTAAAAACAGAGGAAAACTATTAATTTGTGAACTGTTATATTTAATGAACTTCCTTAAGAGTGGGAAATCATTCTATATGACAGTGTGTAAAGTGTTTTGTTATGTTTTTAGGAGTGAATTTATTTTCATGTAAAGCATGAAAGAAAACCCCTAGCAAAAATGGCCCAAGTCTTGACTTTCTCTGAGAAAAATAATAAAATAATAGATCTATACATAAAGAAAATATTTCAGAGGGGAGTATTTCAACAGCCTGACAGTCTCATTTGGATACTTACTAAAAGCATCAGGGTTATTGTGCACGTCAGTATTTTAATATGAATTACCATTTTAATTTTGATTTTTGATTATGGAAATGAAATGCTTCTGTCAATCCTTCTTGAATCAATGAACAAAGAATATCCTTTACTTTGATAGGTGTCTTGAATATCTATGAAAATGTCCTTAAAAATGTTCTATCAAATGTACTTGGAAAGTGTTTAGTGGTTCTAGCTATAAAAATGTAATCTATGCAGTCAGAATACTTGAGATCTAGCAAGAAAAAATGCTAAGTGATTCTGTCAGGGAGATGTAAGGTTCCTATTTTATTAAGAAAAATGAAAAATTCTTACTTTGAGAACAGTTTTCTTTTCAGATTATTTCTTCCCTCCCTCTTTTCTAGGGTCTGGCATACTGAAGCTAAGTGCCAGACTTATAAAATGTTACATGCCTGAGTGTTGGTTTTAGGTGAAAGAGATGTGGTGTGAGCCTGAGATCATGCTGTGTTCCTTTTCATCTTACACACACAGCAACACATGCCCAGATTCCAGGACATGGCCCTGCAGTGGGAAGATCAAAGGTCCATTGGTGCTGTGAGCCAGGGCTGGCTGTGCTGCTTTTGGCCACTGTCTTCATGTGGTGACAAGAACAGCAGTGCTCACATTCTGTCCACAGCTTTCCTTTTGGCAGCCTGGCATTTCTGAAGCCGTCTCAGTGATGTCTGCATTTTCCTTTCCCCCTCTTCTATCAAAATTTAATCTTTTCCCTTTGTCATAGCATATGTCCATTCCCCAGGAAGAGCAAGAATATCTGTTCTCTGGAAGTCAGAGTTTCCTACACCTGAAAGCTCTGTGTCCTGCCAGGATACACTACATTAGAAAGGAGAGGTAAAAAAGAAATGGGTAGCAGAGGTCAAGTCATCACCTGGCAGCAAGAAGCAGAGGCATTTTGAAATAGCTGCAGCATTTGAGCCTGGATGCTGAGGGAGTTTGTCTGGAAGCTCTTCAGGCTGACAGGAACCCATCTCTGTGTGCCACTTTTCCAGCAGTACATCTTAACCACGAAGCCTTCAAAAAGCTTCATTTTCACCAGAATATCAGCCAGCACTGTTGTGCTCAGGCACTGATCTGCTTCAGGACCAAGCCATCCTGCAGGCAGGGTGGTGCTGTGCTGCACGGCATGGCATGGCATGGTGCTGCCAAGGTGCCAGGTGGGCCGGGATGGAAATGCCCCTCAGGAGACTCAAGTGGACAGGGTGGCTCCAGCTGTAGAAGTGGAGTTACACACCAATTCTCACTGAACAGGAAGGGGCCTCAGCATTCAGGATGAGGTCAGATTCTTTTACTCCATTATTTTAAATGTCGTTTCAAGGAGGCAACAAAATTAATAAATTTAACAGTCTTCACTTAAAGAAATGCAGGAGAAGAAAAGCAAAACTTTATCAACTGTAAGCATATTTAACTCAACAAGGTGAGATTGAAGCTGTTTTGTACTCATTTACGGAGAAGTAAAAATAAATGCTGGATTTGGCCTTATTACCTGGCTTCTTCCAAATAATTGCCTTCCTGATGGCCCAATTTTTACTAATTTTGTCTAATCATCTCTGTTCATAGACATAGCTCCTTTCTCTTTGATATCAGCTCAAACACATAATCTGTGTTATGAACTCTTCTATTTCTAAATATGGTGTTCCTGCGTTTATTCAATTATCCTTTAATGCAAATGTGTGTTGTATTCTTCAGAAGTTATAATATTCAGAAAAATCTATAAGCATATGATAAAAAACAAAATGCACAATGAAATCTTAGCTTGGACAAGTCTCCATAACTTTAGTATTTTCTAGTCTTTCTCATTGCTTATGTTTGGTGCAACAGATGCTAATTGCAAAAGTTTTCTTCTTTTTCAGCATCCAGATTATTGAAAAAAACAAGATTCTGTGTTTTTATAGTAGTGAAGGTGCCTGGGAGTACAGAGGCCAAATCTCAGCTTCTTGTGACATTATGTAAATCAGCTTTGGCATCTCTCAAAAGTAAAGATGTTAAAAATGTCAAGAAATGCAAAACACCCACTCAGACATAAGAAGCAAAAATAAAGAGTATATTTCCTAATTTTCTTACACTTTATTTTCTGTCTCCTGATGTAAAAATGGAGACAACAATAAAAACTATTCTTATGTGAATTAATTTTTATTAATTTTCATGGGTGCAAATTAAAATCTAAGGCTGAAGTCAGGAGCATGTCCCATGAAATTTAGAGGATAAATTTCTCCTTCCATCCTAGAAATTAATAACATGTAATGTAAAGTTTACACCTAAGGCTCAAAAGGAAAATTAAGGGCACTGGTAATCTTTGGTCAATATACATCTGAGATGCAAACCCAAACTGTTATTTCAGTAATTCATATCTTCACAAAATCAAATGATTTAATTAATTGCTGTGAAACTAGTGAGCAATTTACTGTACTCAGCAGTGAAAGGTTGTCTGTGTTTTTTTTCTACAATGTCACAGTAATGAATTGTCGTTGTTTTTGTTGACTGTGCTTTCAGATTACAGCTTCTGCATATTATCTTACAATTTTTACAGTTTCAAAGTGGTCCACACTTTATCATAAAGTAGATTCTGCCATGAATGTTGTTCTTTGACTGACTGATACTTGCAGCAGAGCAATTCAAGGGGAAAATGATAATGAAATGCAATATTCCCTAAGTGAATAAGCAGCAATAAGCAACTTTATAGTTAAATTATATCTTAGGGAATTATTTAAAAGAGCTGCTATTCTAAAAGATATATGGGGAAAGAAATTATTTAAAAGGTGCTACTTTACAGGAAAATAATTCTTAATAGATGTTTTATGTGCTCTTTAACTAGTAGAGAAATTGATGGGAAATAAAAAATCTACTGCATTATGTCAAACTCCAGGATAATATTTATAAAAGCCTTTAGGCTTTTTGTAGAATAATAACTGTAGATTGGTAAACTCTCTCTAGTGAAAAAGGAATATTAACTTCATTAAAATAATAAAATTGAAACATATGCAATACTCTTTTAATGCACGCAATAAATTGACTTTTCATCCAAGGGCATGTATGCAAATATATTTTGCATCTTTAAGTCAAAAACATGATCTACTGTTTATGCTATTCATCATTTTATAAACTTTTGCTGTAATGTCTTATATTAACTTAGAATGTATTTCCAGATCAAAGAAAACCACAAGGAGAAATACTTAGCTTAAAAGAACTCTGTTACCACAAGTGATGCTAACAAATGTGTTTTCTCTGTCCTTGCTTCACCTGTGACACAGGGATGAATGAATTCATGCATGTCAGTAGCTGTTGTCTTTAAGCATTCAGAATTGATTGCTGCCATTATATTGAGAAAACAAGTATGTTCTTTAATTACTTAGCAGTTTTTCTTTAGGGTTGAAACTTATTTAACTGAAGGTTTTTCATTTCAGGAAAAGAAAGAGTCAGCTTTTAATAAGTTCAATCATTTATCAAATTCTGTCTTTTCTTGCAGGTCAAAGATGTAATGAAAAACATCATGGCTGGGCTGCAGCAGACAAACAGTGAGATGATTCTGCTGAGCTGGGTCCGTCAATCGACTCGCAAGTACCCGCAGGTCAACGTTACCAATTTCACCACGAGCTGGTCTGATGGATTGGCTTTCAACGCTCTCCTCCACAGCCACAGGTGGGAAAAGCAACTTTTCACTGTGACAGATGGCTGTACAGGGCTTGAGGACAGCCTGTCTGTTGTGTGTGGGGTTTGGCTGCTTCCTCTGTGGGTGTTTCAGCATGCTTTTAAGTGACTGACTCTTTGCTTTGACCTGGGTGCTGCGTTTTGCGTCCTACTAAATCCTCTCATGGAGGGAGAGCTTTTCACAGCACAACCAAATATTAACAGCTCAGATCCTTTTCTGGAATTTCAGTCTGTATACCAAGAAGATAGTCTCAAGCAGTACAGGCTTGGAAACTTTTGAGAATAGCAAGGAGTAGATCCAAAACTAAGCCTTTGAAGTTGTCCCAGAGGGAGAAGGAGATTTTCCTGTGGGTACTTAGATGGGGAAAATGTCGTGTTTGTTGAAAGCCTCTTACAACTGTTGAATTGAAAGTATGGTTTTGCCTCACAAGGACGCAGCTGGAGAAGTTGGCCTTTGTTTTCAAAACCTTTCATGTTATTCCACCAGCTGATTTAAGTTTTTAGCCTCTCTCAGAAGTTGCCTTCTTCTAGTCTATACTGTGTAAAATTCAGAGTTCTCTGGGGGTTCTGTGTACATGGCTTAAGGAAGATGTGCAAGTCAATATATCTAAAAAACCCAGTTCTTGCCACTGTTGCTTCTAAAGCAGGATTGCTCTTCCCAATGTGATAAACCTCCCAACCTCTTTCTGCTACTACTGATGCCTTAAGTGTATACTTGTCTCTTAGAGGGGACTGTCCTGCAAGGCCACCGACTGCTAAAGTTATTTGGGAGTTGAACTTTTTAACTCTGCAGTGTTTTAAACACCATCCAGAAATTAAACTCCAAATAAGCCTCTCCCTTCCCTCTGCTGTCTCTGCCAAGGGAGGAGCAAAAGCAGACTTTGGATTGGGATCACAATTTATTGAAAGCAAACAGCAATGGAATAAGAAATGGACAGCAACAACAGCAATAATGATTAAAAAAAAAGTATACAGGGAGAGAGGGTGTTTTTCTCACAAAAAGATGGTCACCCCCTTGACTTAGTTCCCCGAGGCAGATGGGACAAGAAGATGACAGACACTCTCTGCAGGTCATGTACATGTGGCTTCCCCAGACAAAGATGGTGACGGTTTCCACATGGTGCTCCACGTGGCAGCTGGGAATAAAGGCAAGATGGTGAGGAGGGCTCTGAAATCTCAAGACAATGGGAAACACTGACAAACAATCCCACTGTGTGGGGAATCACCCCAGAACAGGTTTCAGACACACCAACTTCATTCCATCCAGGAAGCCACAACTGTATTTTTCCCTAAAATTACCATACCATTGTAACCTTTCTTAGGATGTGACTATAACTTCTCCATTGACTCTGATTTTACCCCCAGTCATCTTTCCACAATGCCTTTCCACCAAGAAACAATAGCAGACTGTCTGTTCCCTGATTAGGGTATCTGATACTCAGATATTCAGATTGCATGCTCTGCAGGACCATGTAATATCTGCTGTCTGAAATCAGTAATCAGAAATTCCTTTTTGTCCTTCTCTGGAGGAATTTTTTCAGAAGTCTGAACAGAGGAATTTATTCAGGATCAGTCCCTGGCTGGGCAGTGCTGTTGCCAGTAAACCAGACTGGATTGTCTAGACAAATTTCTGTGTCCTATGTCAGATTTTATGCACTGCTGTGTTCAGTTCAGAACAAAGTTCACCAGATGAACATTCATTTCCTGCTTACTGGAATTTATGTGCTTTATTCAGGTTTTGTAATTCAGGGCTGCAAAACTCAAGCCTGCTTTTACTCGTCTTCTGTCTGCTGCCATAAATCTTGCATAGCTTTCTGCACAGTGAGCCTATTTTCAATAGAAGTGAAGAATTACTCCACAGAAGTCTTGTCTCTTGCCCAGTAGTTACTGCACTTATTTGGGAAATGGCAAGTGCTCAGTCAGATTCCTGGAGGCAAGTCTCCAAGACACACCAGTCATCTTCTGGACTTAAATCACTAAGTTCTCTGCAAGAGTTTCATTTCCTCATTTCCTCCAAAGCCCTGATGCAGTAATTTTTAAGATGAACCAATGATTTTTGATTTTTGTTGACTTTGCATTTCATGTTTAGTGTGTGGGAACACTGAATTGTCCTTCAAGATTCCAGATGGAATCAATTGAATAGGCACACTAGGACATTTCATGCTCAGGAGCTCCTAACTGTATCCTATAATAATAAAAAATCTTCTCTAAGGATCCTAATTCAATCACTCTAAGATGCAGGTACATTAGAGACTTGGTGTCAGAGTGTCTTAGATTTAGTGCCTAAAGAAGACAGTTTTAATATACACTGAAGAAAAGTTGTCCAAGAGTGATTTATATGAAGTCTTGGAGAAACCTGGTGTCTCACACATCCTATGCTTTATAAATAGTTTGTGATTTACTTGCATAGAATGAGGAACACTCTGATGACAAACATCTGTGAATTTAGCTCCTCTGTTTTCCTGTTCAATTTTTCCAGTTTCTACCCTTTTTTTTGGTCAGAATTCCCTATTTGTCCAGTTCTCCTGTTCCGCTTCTTTCTTGTCTATTTCCTCCATAAAGTTTTGTCCAGATTCTCTCTTCCTTTTTTTTTCCTTTTCATCCTCTGACTTTATTCCTCTGCATTGGTAGGAATGGAAACAGAGTTAGTCACAAGGAAGTATAGCTATAGTTTGAAAATCAGGTATGATATTTAATTAATGCAGTGGACCCGGTGCCTGGTGTGTGCACTTTTCCCCAGTTTTAGCTCTATTCCTAGACTTACGCGAAAACCAAACCAAGAACAAACCAAAAACCCTCCAAAACCCAACAGAAACCCCCAAATACCAAAAATCTCTCCAACACTGAAAGAGTCATGCTACCCAAAGATCTTTTCATAATATTTACACTTTCTTAAAATGAGGGTAGATTTTGTGGTAGCATAAAATCTAATTACTTTTCAAACCGATTCCTTTCCTTTATGGGTGGTGATATTTTTATTCCTCTTATATAATGTTTTCAGTGATGAACAGGTGGCTTTTTGTTTTGGTTTATAGCTGTTTTGTTTTTTTTAAAGAGGTTCAGACAATAATGTGAAATTTGCATCTGGATGAATTTTCTAAGTACATCCTTAAATGGATTGAGATAAAGTAAGAGACTTTCATGAAGCACTGACCACATAGTATGCTGGGAGAGCAGTGGGAAGCTTTATTTCTCATAGTCTTCTATCCCACCAATCCTTAGCTTTCAGCTTGCTATTTTGATTAGATCCAATTTTTCTAATGCTCTTTCTCTGTCATTTCATTTAGGGGTTACTTGAGGTAGATTTTTCCATCTCTGTAATCACCATGTCTCCATGGACATTTAGGCTCTTCAGCAATTGCTTTCAATACTGAGTGCAAGAAGCAGTGGAACACAGGTCACCTGGCAAATCTCCAAGGGGACGTTAGTGAGCCCAGAGGGTGAATTTTCAGGATTTAAGCTTGGCACGTGATGTGTTAAATGGTATGTTCTGAACTGAACTGAAAAAAACAAGGCAACAGCTGTGGAGTGGCATCATCACCCTAGCAATATACAGAAATGAAACTATTTTGCTGATGAAGAGAGGTCAGTCCTTCTACAGTTGAAGCTCTCCCTTATGAAGGCTCCAGATCACAAAGGCCTTTCCCCATTTACTTCTTTAAATCTTTTTCCTCCAGGTGATACGAGAGAGAGCTTTACCTCTTTCCAAATTTGTTGGGGCTCTTTTTCTTTTCTCCGCTGCTCCTGTAATCAGGATTTTGAAGTGGGAACAGGTGGCATTCATTATCTTCCTTCTTGCTTCTTTAAAATGCTTGAACTTAGGCCAGGTGACTGCCTTACAAATGAGCACTTCATTGCAGCTGTTTCTGCTTCAGGGTGCTAGAGGGAGAAGGGAAAGAAAAAGGTCCTGGACAGAAGCAAAAAAAAAAAAAAAAATTCTTCAGTAGTTTACAGAAAAAGTAAAAGCGAAAGCAATGGGATGAAGAGGTATGAAAACAATATTTTTTTTTAGTAAATCACTAGTATCAGTTATTCTCTCCTGACTTTTTCAATTTTGAGAGTTCTGAAAACATATATGAGATATTTTTGCATAAACAGGTAAAGTAAAAAACACACAGCTTTTCTATTAAAATGGAGATAATAGATTTCATGGTCTAACTATGACTATTTTCTGTCTACAATAATCAAAAACTGTGGCTTGTCTTATCCATGACTTTAATCTCTGCATAGAGGTCTGTCAGAATTTGTTTGTCCATAGTATATAGTATAGTATGCATAGTATAAATTTTCTCACTCTGGCTGAATTAATTCTGTTGTAAATTATGTAACTGGGGGTCAGAGGGGATGTAGGGGGTCTCTTTTTTTACTTCACTTTTCTCTGAAATACGTTTTTAAAAAAATTCAGGTTTGTTTTCCCCTTTTTTTTTCTTTTTTTTCTTTTTTAATGCTGGCATTTCTGCTAGTGATAAGAAAGAACTGTTGGTAAAGAAAAAAATACCGTATGTTCAATAGAAAGCTTAATCTTTACTATGCAAACTTCTCCAGTGAAGCCTTCAATCTTTTTAATTTTGGCTCTCCATGGTCATGTCGTAAACTAATCTAAGTCCAGTGCTGTTTGAGCTGATCAGTGAATGGCTAGATAAAGTTCAGCATGTGCTACTTAATTCTGACTTCTTTTAAAATGTGTTGTATTGTTCAGGAAAAAAAGTGAGAAATGCTAGTTATTTTCCCATGGGTTTCCTCCCTTTCGGGCAAGATCCAAGCTGCAGACATGAGAATAAATTCCATCTCCCTTGGTACTATTTGAACAATATGGAGAGGACAAATGAAGGCAGAGAATCAGTATTCCATTTCATATTTTTCCTTTACTATTTCATACCTACTCACTCCTGTATTTAAAGCTCCTTAGGAAGCTAATAACAGTTGTAATTTGAAAATCAGTCTTAGTGTTGTTTCAGGGATTTTCAAAAGCTGTTTTCCACTTACCACAATTATTAATCTTCTAGACTATATTATTTCCCACAATCACACATGGCAGTATTGCCACATAAATATACCCAGTGAAACATCCTGACACATACCACTGAGAAGCTGCTGCTTCAAGCTGACATTACGACACTGTTATTCTAGTGATAGAGCTACTGAAATGTGTATAGCAACATAATCTTTCAACAAAGTGAAAATGTGGAAAGTTAAATTGCTGTTGGAGTAGACAGAGCCTTTTGAATTTAATTTTATTTTAATTAAACTGGTGCTTATCAGAACTGAGTTGCAGTAGGTGGCCATATACTTGTAAATTTTCTTGGAATCTGTGCTGTCTGCTTTATGTACAATACTAAGAAAATGGATAAGAAATCTGACAATAACGTACTAGATCTCACAAATTCCTTTCTGGCTATGTCTCAGAGGGTTCAAATTTTTGCCATCTGTAACGAGTGAAGAGAGATGCTGAATGTTCTCTACACACACAGCATGTAAATTGAACCCAGGTGTTAAGATGTGATGTTGTTTCAAACTCTTGTGTGTGCTCGAGTGTTTGGTTTTTAAAGGAAAAAAAAAAAAACACAAAAACAAATGAACAAAAATTCTGTCTTATATTGAGAGTCCTACCTCTAGAGATGAAGCCATGATAATAATTTTAGACTGTCTTGGTAGGTTAACTTGAAAATACCCTCCTGGATTATACAACTGAAAAATTGGATGAAATTGACTATCTAAGATATTATTAATGATGACAGAGGTTTTCTCAGGAGGCATAAGACAATATTGTGACATTCCTCAAGGAGCAATTGGAAATATTCATGTTCTTGCCCAGTGGAGTCCTAACTGATTAAAAGTATGTTCCCATATATAGAATATTGTATCACCAAACAAAAAATGATTATGTGAACATAATGCACTGCTCTCAGCATTGCAGGTGTGCTTAGAACTTTTAGCCAAATTAAAACAGAAAAAAAAAAAGGAAAAAAGAAAAATTGGAGGGGAAGGTAGTCCCTTGGATACATTTCTTTCCTCTCCTTGTCCTAAAAACTTTTCTTACCAAATAATCTTTTTACGCTCTAGTCTGTGTAGCATATGTGTCACACATTCTTGCCAAGCTTTTTAAGACAGTCAAAATAGACAACTTTGTGGTTACTACAGTGTTCTCTTAGCTAAATTTGCTGTATGAGCTTGTGCATCCTATGCCTAGTGTTAAATTTGGAATAGGGATTTGAGTAATATCTGTGTGCTTGCAGAATAAGGTGTAGGGGTGTGGTGGCTTGACCCCAGCCAGCAGCTGAGCATCCAATAGCTACTTGCTTGCTTCACCCCTTGTTGCCCCCAGGACAGGGAAGGGAATAGGAAAAAAAGAAAGCTAGA
Organism: Arremon aurantiirostris; assembly: GCA_035583995.1. Classification (NCBI taxonomy): domain Eukaryota; kingdom Metazoa; phylum Chordata; class Aves; order Passeriformes; family Passerellidae; genus Arremon; species Arremon aurantiirostris. The sequence continues at coordinate 105,393,953 of JAXCLO010000001.1, read as the reverse complement.
AAACTCTTGAGTCAAAATAAAGACTCTTTTAATACATGGAGGTAAGAAGAAAAGAAAAACAAATTTTGCCAAAGCAGTAACTGGTACCAGCCACTCTTCAAGCAGGAGACACCTTCCTAGACAAACACTCCCCAACCTCATTCCCTTCTTTTACCCAGCTATTTATGGCTGAGCAAGTTGTGTGGCATGGGGTATCCCTTCTACTGGTTTGGGTCACTTGTCCCAGGTTTCTTGCCCATCTGTCCCCCACTGGTTTGGGGAAGCCAGAGTGAAGGGAAAAAGAGATCTTCATTTTATGTGATCACACTTCAGTAATAGCTGGTTTGCTCTGGACATTATTTATCTGTAAATTGAAAACACAGCATTGTGTAGTCTACTATGAACAATGGTAACTCCATTCCCAGCTAAAGGAGAATGGCCAAAAATAGTTTTTACTAGTTAAGTACACATGGTGTATGTTTTACATTCCTGTGTTTTGGTACACAAACCAGTCTGTAGGATCACAGACTTAATCCATCCATGAGTAAACCCAGACATTGCTACCTGTTTTCTCTCCCTTCTCCACCCTGTCCCCAGCCAGATTTAATATTAAATTAAAATTTACTAGTATTTTGGAGTTATTCTGCATGTGGGAGGTAGAAAACTGTAATATTTGAGCATCTATGCAGAGAGGAGCAAAATAACTTGGAATAACTTAGTTGTTACTATGAAAATCAGTCCCCTCAGAAAAAAATTTGACAGCAGAGGTATATAACTAAAGAATAACTACTAGGTAAAAGGAATATTTTTCTTTATTATATTGACATTATTACAATATGATGTAGTAAGCATTTTCCCATTTATTATAACTCAGGATACTATTTAAAATTAAGTACTAAAATTAATAAAAATGTGAGTAAATCTGTCATTAATTGCAGAATTTAAATGGTGTAAATAGTGTGCTTGATTTATCAGTAGTTGAAATTATACATTTAAATGTCCCCTGATTTAGAACACTGTATTGAAGTCACAAATAGCATGGTTGTTTTTCTTCATATTACATGCACAGTAATCACAGGGTATTTGATTAAACTTTATTTCTCCAGAGTGCCTGATAACAAATTCTGATTTCCTAATGGATAACTCTTAGATGAAAAGCCAAAGATTGTGCTGTACTAACATTATTTATATTGCAAATAGTACAGCTGCTAATACAAGGTCCCAGACTGCATCTGAGCTATAATTCAGTTTTGGTCATTCTGTCTTTTCCTGTAAGAGCATATAAATTGTGACTTGGCAATGTAAGGGTGAGAGTTGAACTCTTATGTTCTTACAGGTGTTTCCCAACCCAAATGTTTCTATGACTATGAATTTTTTAACCTGCTGACTGATTTTAGTCTGTTGTAACAGTGAGCTGGTAATCTCAGAAGCAATTGCACTCTTAAAAATATTAATTGAAGTGAAAGACTGGTAGATGGGGAGAGGAAGAAGGCCCCCAGGTGGCCTCAGCAGTTCTGTCCTGCTTCTCCTGCCACATGCCAGTCCCAATTGCATGGCCACTGCACCTGATCTTTCCCACCCAAGCACTATTTGGGGCTGGAATGAAGGAGGCAGTGTAATCCATATGCACAATGTGATTGTGGTGGATATGGATGAGAGCAGAATGCAAACCCATTAGAAACTGAGCTTCATTAGTCCCAGGGCCAATTAACACGATCTTTCATTACGAGAATAAAAAAGTTGATGCTGATGCTTGGCTTTAGAAAAACATCAGTAAATGTAAGACTGAAAAATAAGAAACTTATTCTTCCTCTTATTTTTCTTTAGACCAGACCTGTTTGATTGGAATGCTGTTGCTTCTCAGCAGTCACCTGTACAACGATTAGACCATGCATTCTCCATAGCCAGGCAGCACCTGGGAATAGAGAAACTCCTTGATCCTGAAGGTTAGTGGAAATTATGTTGTTTGGTGTTTGGTTTTTTTTCTTCAAGTGGAAAAACAGTTTTACCGTGCATTTGATGATAAATTAACTTGAATGTTTTTTGGCACAAGAATTTAACATTTTGTGGGAAAATTATAAATTGAAGCAAAATCCTTTACTTATAGTGCTACCTTTGTGCTCTATTGAAGTAGCATAAAGCTGCCTATGTGTACATGCTCTAAAGAAATTTTCTTTAGCGTTGGGACCAGAGTTTTAATGTGCATGCACTGAACTGAATCTCAGAAAGCTGTTGATTTCTGTTCTGAAGATTTAGAGCATCTGCAGCTTTTATAACTTCTGGAAAGATCTTGAGTTCAAATTACCTTTTAATGTATATCCAAAACATGTATTCAAATTCTAGGTACTCATATTTTTTAAGATGACTTATATTTCTCTATATATTGCAATTTTATTAGGATGATGTCTCATATAACTGTCATTTAACCTTAGCTGTAATAGGATTACCTATTTTACCTTGAGTATCTTTTATACATCCTTAAGCAGTCATATTTGAAGGGTTCTTTGTTTCTCACACATTCACTTGAATTTTGTACATTTATATAAATTCTCTGACATATTTTCTGCTTTGCTGACAGACTAGTAATTTTCCCTCAGAGAGAGTTCCTAAAATATTCTTTACTCCAAGGCCATTGGAGCAGCTATTGTGTTATATATGTATATATGTGTGTGTGTGTGTATGTGTGTCTATATAAATCTCACCTGTGTCTACACAGTTAGGTGATTGTCACTTTTTTCCCATACAATGATACTTTTACTGTATTTCCATGAAATATCCTATTAAGCCACTTATAATTGAACTTTTCTATGTTTGTGCTGTTCTCCGTGACTCACTCATGGTGGATTTTTCACGGGTGGAGATGGCATTTAACAAAATGCAAAAATTATTTTAAAGATAGAATTAAGTCTCTTATTGTTTAAATATAGTTGAACATGTCTCAATTGTTGACTAATTACCTTGTAACCCATGCATTTCCCTTGGAAAATGTTGAAAACATATGTGGTTTAATGACACAGAATTTCTTGCCTAGTACACACTTTAATTTCTAGAATTCAGTTTTGGCAAACCACTGGAGGAAGAGGTTTTCTACTTGCTAAAGCATGGGATTGAGCTTGTAAGCTCTGAATGAGATTGGAATTGAAAATTGAGTTGTGCAACTGAATCGATGCAGTCACAGTGTTTTCTATAATTGGTTAAACTTTCTTCTTAAAATAGATTAGTGAATAAGTTATTTTCTCTATGCAAGAGTCACTTCTGATTAGACGTTTTATTCTGGTTTTGGCGAAGATACTTGCAGTTGTTTAGCCAACAACTGAAAAACTCTTAAACATTGGTGGTTTTCCAAATGTCTGCTGTAATTATTTGCTATTCAGTGCTGTAATTTACAGTGCTAGCCACCTTTTTCTTTTTTCTCCTCTGCAAACATTTCCAAAGGAAAATTATGATTTGTACCTATTTGAAAGCATGAATATGAGGAACTATAACTATTTTGCTTGTGATAGTAAATTCATTTCTAGATTGAAGCCCAGAATTTCTGGTATGTGTGTAAGGGAGAAATCGTGTTTGAAGGTTTTAGAATATTCTTTCTGTAATTTTACGTTGTGTATTTATCAAGTCTCCTGATTAGGTACTCAGGTATCTCCTAACATCATATTATGTAGCAACACTCTTTTCTCTGGCTGCAAAATGCTAATGTATTACAGTAAAAGGGAGTATGCAGTGGAGAAACATTGTTTTCATGTAATTTAATACCTGTTAAATGGCACATGTGTAATTTGTGAACACTTTAAAATTTAGTTTTGCTCATTAAATACCTGCTGTCTCAATTTTGAAAATATTAAGTAGAAAGAAAGCCACTACTCAGTAAAAGCCTACTTTTCTTCAACCAATGTAGTAGTCAGAAAAGGTTTGGGGTTATTTGTGTTCTGAAATTACTGATGATTGATATATGTTGAAACAGATGTCTGGGGAGCTTATCTTAGCAATTAGGTTTTGAAAAGTAAATATTTGCACTCAGCCAAACAGGTTTTCTAGCTTATATATAAAGTTTGCTTGTTTCCAGGGTTGCTGATATTTAAAGTCTGTCCCACGAGAAACAGTTTTTTACTAAGGTTGTTGATATTTTAAGTCTATCCCATGAGCAGCTTTTAAAATATTTTTCAGAATTTGATCTCCATTTCAGCCATCAAAGTGGTGGAGATAATTTACATCTAGGACTTTCTTGTAAAAGCTATGCTGTGTAAGGTAAAGCTTTTGTATCTGGATTGTTTTTTGGATTCATGCAGAGATAATCGTTCCTGCTATTGCCCTTACTTATACTGACTACTAGGAATGCTTTTATTTTTAATCAGAGTTTTGGAAGTCCTGCAAGGAGCAGGTAATTGGGTTCAGTGATCTCTTTGAGTCCCTTCCAACTCAAAATATTTGTGGTCTTTTTGATTGAATCCTGTCAATGAGTGAAATGTAAGTAGGTTTAAATGTCTATCTGGTGTTTGTTATTGTTGTATTTTCATACTGGTAGAGTATGAAAGATGACAAGAAAAAAATACAAGATCAAGTAGAGGAAATTGGTAGATATTAGATTTTATTTAGAAGAAAGTTGTTAAAAAGGTCTTTATTAGGGGAAAAGATCCAAAAGAAAGAAATGTGTCTGCAAATCAAATTTTTTAGGCCAAAGTATCCGAATTTAATTCTTAATGGCCTCCTGTTGTGAGGGATTTTTGATTATGCAGGTAAGATATTTTAAGTCTCAATAATGTTCTTTGTGATTCCAATAATAAAATTTTGCTTTGCTAGCTCCAAACTAGTATTTTTTGCCAAATATTATTTTCCCAAACCAGATTGTTTGTATATGGATTTCTGGTCGGATTTGAATGGCAAAGCTAGTATGTGGCAAACTTATACCCCAGTTGTATTTTTTAATGCTATTTTATTTTCCTCTTTAATTAAAAAATAAACAAAAACAAAACACTGTTTTTGATACAACTAAGGAAAATTTCTGACTGATTTGTCACTCCTTTCTGATAACTCTGGTTTTCCAGATGTAAATTTGACTTGCCTACTTTAGAAAAGGTTTTGGCTTATTTTCAGTGGAGGTAGTCCAGGTTGTTTTTCTTTGTTCTCTTGAATTTAGAGTATTTCATGTATAAATAACAAAATATTTAAATAACTGAATACTCTTCTAAATTATTAACTCCCTATGTTTCACACTCATTATTTTAAGCTATTGTTATGTCTCAGCATCAATTGATGGTGAAGTTAATTGCCATCTATGCTGGTATGAACTGACTTAAGACAATTTTGGCAAATGACTTAAAATATCTTAAGCAAATTAACCAAATGGTAAAGATACCCGTAGCTTCAGTTTGTCTGTGTTAAAGTTGAAATGATTGATCAAGCTGTTAAGATTAGTCTACAGCTTTTAAGAATGTCTAACAACCTGGACTTACATTTTTAAGCAGTTAAATGGTTCTTTGTAAACTTTTTATCTGTACTGAATTTACGGAGGAGCATGCTTCCAGTCTTTGCAAACAAACTTCAGAAAATGTACTAAAGGCTATTATGTTCCTTGTTGTATGTTCGCTTTTTCTGGAACATCTTCAGGAATTTTAACCAAGCAAGGAATAGGACAAGCAGACAGCTACATGTGTTGTGGTTAGCAACACATAACAGTTACATGTAACTGGCTGTATAATGGCATTTATGTTTTATTTTGGCATAAAATACTCATGCCGCAGTGGAGCAGAAGGATGTTTTGAGGAAAAGTAGGGAGTGATCTCTCAGAAACTGCATCTGGCAACAGTTCTGAGCTGTGCTCTTCCCCCTTACAACAACTGAGTGCAAGTTTGGTAGCAGCAGAAGTGTTTGTGTGCTTCTTCTAGAAATGAACATCTGATTCTTGGTTTAATAAACTTTTCCCTGCTGTCACTTTCCTGGTCCTTGTGCTTGTTTGTGCTAGCCCGATAATGAATAGGCTATGAAGTTATATAATTTCTGCTGTCGTTTTTAGGTAATTATCCAGTTTCTTATACTTTGTGTAGCCTGATAAAAAAAACTCATTTAATCCATCCCAGTAATATTTTCCGTATTTTTTCCTTAATTTGCACTGATGACATGAATTTTTGCACCATTATTAAGTGATAATGAGATTCAGACAGTTTTTCATTTGATAAATTTTTTGTTTGATCTTAACTTCCTATACTTCTGTATCCCAAAAGTAATGGATTTTACCATACTAGAGCACAAAGAAGAGGGGGAAAAACCTCTCAGCACTGTAGGTCTTGATGTTTTCAACTCTGTCTTTGCTCAGTAGTTGTACACAGTTGTAATATTGGTTTTCAGTTAGTTTTAATAACCTTGCTGATATGTCTTATTCCAAGGGATTGTGAGAAGTTTGAGGTTTTTTTCTGTTGTGCCCTAAAATTTACAAATGTTTTCCCCAGTACAGTGTCAAGGGGAGGGGAAGATATTTATAGTTTTTTTAAATGCAGGTGACATACAAGTCATAAGAGCTATATTTGTTATTGTGCTTTTGAAAATATTTTAAAAAGATGTTCTCAAGCCTAGAAATCATTATTTCAGTTGCAGAAAAATCATACAATGGTTAGAAAATAAAATTTAAAGACATTCTTTTCTTAAGACTCCTTTTTGGTTCTCAAAGCCAGGAATGGTTTTGGTTAAATAAGAAGAAAGGCTACACAATTGGCAATCAAAAGTTCAGCATTAATGTCACGACCCTTTAACTATTGCTTTGCTGTTTGTCAGCACAAATTTCAGCCCTGGTTCTGGACACACCATCAAGTCACATCAGGAGCTTTGTCTTTAGTTTGTAGCACAAATATGAACTGCAGGATGAGAGCAGGTCTGTGGAAATACCTTCAAAACTACCAGTGGAAAGGGTGAACTTTTATATGAATGAACTTGTAATAGATACATTTTCCAAATACTTGCTAGTTTGATCTATATTATTGTTTTAATATTTTGCTCTGCACTTTCTTTTTACAAATATTTACCCTCCAGATTAAACTGCATTTCCTCTTTACCCACTGTTAGGGTAAAAGTTCTGCTTTTTCTTTAAGCAAATAGAAATAGTCAACAAAAGTAGTAAATTCACTAGACACCCTCTAACCCCAGTTTATCTTCCATATTTGTGAGTAAATTTATTACTGTTTCTTTGACCTGTGAGCAATTGAGTTTTCAAGGGATGACTCAATAATCAGTAACTTTTACAGATTTCGATGGAAATAGATGGCTTGAAGGGTTCTGCATTTAGCGACTTAAGGACAAAATAGGCCCTTCCTCTTATTGGTGGGAAAATCTGAAATAGATGTGATTTACTTTGGAGTGGGGCACATGTGCTACAAAAGAAATTGTAAGACTTTCTATTATGAAGGGTGTGCAGCTTATAATATAATTTGAAGTACTAAACCTGGAATTATGTAAAGCTCTGTAGTAACCTTGCATTGTAGCTGCTATTGTATTAGTTCAGCAATATTATCTAAGTATAAATGCATGGAAATGAGACTTGTGTTAAAATATGTGTAGAATTCAGCTGTGGTGACACATACAAAGTGTTTTATTAATAAAAGTAGGGGCAGTATTAGTATAATGAATAGGCATCCTTGTATTTCCAGATGATTTTCATATGCATCTTGGATTTTTAGTGATGGTGTAATGCAGACATACTACTGCATTTTTCTGTAAAACAGTGTCTGAACTTGTAAAAATGTAGTTTAAATTGATCAGCCTTGCTGACCACAGCTGTTGTTCTTCACATGATGCTGAGAGAATTTTGGATGAGGTACTGGAATGTCTTCTGTCATTTCTTAGCTAGAACTTTTGTCCAGTTTCTTCCAAGGCGAGAAGAAGCAGACTGGGTGTTGCAGATACCATAAAGAACTCAGAGGTGTTTGTGTTGTGACCCTATATTTTTTGACAATTTTTGCTTCTCAAAAGCTTTGGATGTAACACAGTACCACCTTGCACCCCCAAGCATAGAGACACATCAAAAAAACCCAATATTCTAAATACTTGTTTTCTTTACATCTAAATAATGCTTCTACAAGTACTGCCCTGGTCTTGCTTGAGCAGATCTTTTCTCCCTTGCTGCATGAACTTTCAGCTATCTGCTAATTTAGAATTCTCTACCTTTTTAGGTTTTTTTGGAAGAGGTTGTTCTTTTTTTGCTTTTGTTTTATTGTGGAGATTTGTCCAGTTTGTTGTCATGAAGAACTCAGTAAAATAATTTTCCTGTGTTAATATTCCATAATTGTCAGTGCCTCAGGACACTGACAAATTGTAGTTGTTGGCCCACGCTGACAATCACCTAGATTTCTTTCCCACTGCATCACAATGTGTGTAGTTTTCTGTCTGTCACTAACAATATTGTAGTTTAGCTTTTTTTCGTTTTTCCTAGATAAATCTCCTCTGTATGAATGTTAAAATGTTAAGGTTCAAATACAAATCAAGGTTCAATCCAGTGTTTTTTCTTTGCCAAATTTCTCATGTGTGTTTTATGCTGGGACTTTATATGTCCACAGTCTGTGCTTTAGGCTAGAATTAAGCCTGCTTTTTTTAACTCTGTAATTTGATGAATGAAGCCCTTTGGAACTGTGTACGTAATAGCTCAAAATAATCACTGATGGAAGACAACTGAGAAGAGATCAGTTATAACAGCATTATTTTGTCTGAAGCATCAACACAGAGAATGAAATTCATTTTGCCTGTCTTAAAATCACAAAGGAAGAAGAAAGATTATTTAGGTAAATGTTCAGCATGCAGTCTGATGAGTTTCTGCTGGTGCATAGCAATGCATGTATCTTTATTGGATATTTTGTCTCATGGTAATTTAAAAAGTATGTAAAAACATTGTATTTTCCTAGGAAACAAAATTTCTGTATTAAATTTAAAATAAACTTCGTTTGAGGTGAAATTTATCTGTTAAAGAAGTTTTTGTAAGTAGGGGGTTCTTCAAACTAAGAATAGGCCCAGATCAAATTAGAATGCTTTGATCTTTAAACACCAGTTACTACAAAAATGTTCCATAGTCAATACTTTCAGCACTGTAATACATGTACAAATATATCTATGATTTTTAAAAGAAGAGGCTTTTTGAAAATAGAGATGGTTCATGTAAAGAGTTGTGGAGTATGGGAGATTGAAACTTGGAGATTAATTCTCTAAAAAAATCAAGAGGAGAACTTCGGGTAAAATTAATAAGCCACCTCCCATATTTTATATCTTAATATTCCTCAATTTATTTTTTGTTGTTTTTGAGGTAAAGAATTTGCTGAATTTTGAAATCCCATAGCTCGTATCCCACTGTGAAGGTACTCTGTGTGTTAGTGATTTGAAGATCTGCTAAAGGGATTACTAATTTAAGAGAAGAACTCCTGCAAGTATTTTAAGACTTTTGTAGTTTTATTTGTGTCACAAATAGAAGGATGATTAAGATATTTGCCTGCTAGAATTGAACCATGTTAATTGGGGCCATTTGATTTGAAGTAGAATAGGCAATAGAAAGCGTTAATGATTTATACTTGCTTTGCTACTTACACTGACCCCTTCTAATATGGAATGTTAGTCATTGTGCCCTAAGTGGAAGTGGTGGACTTGTTCCTTCTGGCTCTTGTTATCTGAAGGTCATTTGAAATGTGTTTATCCACCAGGTGGTGGAATAAACAGCTTTGAGTTGAAGAAATGAAAGGAAGAAATGCCTATGACAATTAAGGATTTTGAATTAATGTAATTGAAATTTAGTTTATAGATCAGAATTTGATCTCTGAGCTGACTTCTTGTGATCTATAGTCACAGAAGATCCAAATTTTTGGGTTTCTAAGGTTAATTTTTTTGGCTCTGACTCTGAGCAAGTCTGAACCAGTTTGTGTGCATACATCCAACTTAGTGAGATAAATTCTAACCTTTAGCATGACTGTTCTTGAGATAAAATTTTTTGTAAAGACTCTGAGAGATAATTTTCTCTGTAATGATTTTCATCTTCAACTGACATTCTTCCATAACAAGGCAACATATCTAAAGCCTAAATTAATTTCCTTATCTCGCTGTGTCTGTGCTAATCCTGCAGACAAGACATTCTGGGCACTGTAATGGCTTTCCTGTACAGAAATCTGATTAGACAAAAAAATTGAGAGAAGAATTTCCTCTTTTCTGTATAGTGAGTATTATTTTCTACTGGTTTCAAAGAGAACACAAAGTAATGCTTGAAATGATTGACTCTGGAAATAGAAAAAAAGAATCACCTACCCTCAGGCAGTTCTTGCATTCTTAATCAGTTAAAATGAAAGTGTATGGAGGGCAGGACTACAGAAACTTGAAACACATACTTGCTTACTTTTTCTCAGTTCTTTTTAAAATATGTTTAGCTTTGACATTCACTGTTTAAAGAGAAAGAAACTACATTATCATATCTTCATAGAGGATGGTGTGATTATTCAGTTTTTGGTCTTTCTGGGAATTATCAGGTTTGCAAATAAGGAAAAAAATGTTTAAACTCTAGTCTACTGTTGTATGTGATTTTCAATAGCTTCATTGAAACAATATAGCTTGAATAACCTTGATTCAACTGTAGATATTGAAGTTGAACCATGATTTCATATAAAAGTTACAGTAACTTTTGGGACACTTACAAAAAAGAAAGTTAAAACTAAAGGAGCAAGGCACTAGGGAATGACACTTTGTCCTCCTCTAATTTTTTTTTCCCCCCGTTTCCGTCTATTAGATTTTAAACTGGTTCCTTGATGAGAAGTGAGTTTCATGGCAGTTACTTCTGGAAGCTTGGTGTAAAGAAACGGGAAAATAATGTCAAAAGAGAATCTGGACATAAACATTAGAACATGCATTTAATTTTTGGTAGATATAGGAAGTAACTGTTTTATAAAATGATTGTCGGATAATTTCTGCCACAATTTCCCTCTGAAACCAAACCAAGAGAGTGATGTGTTTTGTTAGTGGTTATGGAATCATTTTCAAAGAAGCTGCATTCAATTTTCTTTATAGTTTACTTGAATTTGTCGGGAGATTTTTCTTTTGTATAGCAGGTTGTAGATTATCTTTTGCTAGTTCTGATTCCTGCACTCATCATAAAATTTATTGATACATTATTTAGTGCAAGAATATCAATATAGGGGAGAAAATGCTTTGAATTAATGAGGTTTGTATCAGTAGAGTGTATTATATCTCGTGTGAACAATATTTTTGAGATGTGTTCCATAGGGATTGCTCTGCCAAACAGCTTAAGTCACTCCATAAAAAATCATCCTGAAATAAGGGGAATCTATGTGAGCCATAACTGAAGCAATCCTCTGAATGTGAGTGGAGGGAGGGCTTACAGAGCCAATTCAAGTGGCTTCTTAGCAACCCACAGTATGTTTTAAAGGCATACAGTGATAAGCTGAGAGAAGATAGTGTGAATCACTTGTACTGCTTGAAACAAAATGACTTTGGAGCAAAAGGACTGGTGCTCTTAAAACTGCCTGTTAATCACCAAGCAGCAAGGGAATAAAGCTTGTGTGCATTGGTAGTGAGCAAGGATAATTGCTCCCTGCTATGTTTTCGGGCCATTTTTTCCCCTTCATGAAAATAGTACTTGTTTGCACTCTGGAAATGTGCTTGACTGTGCTGTGCTATGACTGCAGAGCTTTCCTTAAATAAATAGGAAATTTTCAGGAATTTTCAAAGAAGTTATGAATATTTAATATTTCTACTCTAATATTTTGACATGATTAAAATTTCAGCATTGGAACCAAAGATGTCTCCTTTTGCAAAATCACTTGAATATTATGGTGGATTTAATAAAAATAGTTGTATCCATGCCCAAAATGGAATATCATCAATCATGTTGAATTTGTGTACGTTATGGCCATGTGAAGTGGTTCTTGGTATTTTTTTATGCAAAGCCTGCATGCCACTCTGGACATTATGAAAAATCGCTTTGGCTGTTGTGTATTTGCTGAATGCCTTCTCTAAGAATCACTGTCAAACGATGTCTAAAAAATAATCAAATTTCTCTATTACTTACCATTATAATACTTACACAATTTACGTGAGATTAATTGGGATCCCTTATTATTATGATGTTGTTTTGCTGGGACAGCCTCCCTGACTTTCGCACAACCATGACCCCAGAGCTGCAATGGACAAACAGCAATCTGTGATCTGCCTTCCTGCATGGCTGTAAAGTGTTGCTTGTGCTCAAGGCAAGGCAACTAAAGCTACTTCAAACTGTAATTTGGTGCCCTTCTTCTTCATTTTTCCAGTCAGAAATCACCATGGGTCCTTTGTGTTCACATGGTCAGATTTCACATGTAAGTGCACACATGCAGTTAGAGTGTGCTCAGAGTATATTCTTGGACCCAGATGCTCAAAAGCAGACAGAGAATTAAAAATGCTGCAAGCAGTGATGACTCAGTTCTGGGAAATATAGGATTGAAAATTAAATTAAGTGCTGGAGAAGAAAAAAACAAACAAAACACAACAGGAAAATTGATCACCTTTCATCCTCCAATGTGTGCAGGGAACAGACAAGACACATTCTGAATGCTTCTTTAAATAATGCTGTTTAAAGCTATTGCTGTACAGGAAGGTGTCCTAATTAGAAGAAATAGCTCCATGAAGGATAGTGTAGAAATGACTGAAATAATTCTTGGATTGTTTGCATGCCAATTACATTTTGTCTAAGTGATGAAACGTCCTAATTTTTTGGGGAAGTCTTGAGAGTGACAGAAAAGATAGATTTCCAATTTAACTACACAAATGAGTGTAGAAGGAATATTTTATTGGGGGGGAGGGGGGGGCTAATATGCCCTTTGTAATAGAGGTTCTGTGCAATAGAGAAACCTGAAAAGAAATCTGCTGCCAGCTTAATTCTCATAAAAATTATTGGTTTTGTTTGGCAGTTTCAGAACTCACAAAAAAATCTGAAGTTTGAATTTACTTTTTTTTTTTTTTAAGAGTAGCTTCTATTCAAAGTTTCTGCTTGTATTTTCATTTACCTGAATTGAGAAATCACTAAGCACTGGCACTGTGTGCTTTGCCTTGCTGAAGGGACTGGGTGGAACTTGTGACAACAAAGAGTGAGGAGAGGTGACTGGAGTGAAAAAGGGAAAAAGAGGAACAGTGAGGAGGCAAACCAAGGTGTTTAAAGTGAAGTGAGCCTGAAAGTGAAGCTGGACCTGGCAAAGGTATTTTGAGAAGAAAGTTATTTTTCCCTAATATCTACATGTAATACATTGTTTCTTAATATTTAAGTCAGTATTTAAATTCAGCTTTTATTTGGCCATAAATGGACTCAAGTATCCTGACCAGAGTCTGTTTTGCCTGCAGCAGTAACTGGTGAGTGATTTCACAGTCTGTTTTAACACATAAGTTTTCTCACTTTTGTACTTTCAGTTTTCTCCCCTGTCCCATGAGGAGTGAACCTGCTTATGGATGGGGCTTTTTTGCCAGCCATGTCAACCCCCAACCCTCAAATACAGTAATTGTAACTAAATGCAAGTGTAATCCAAATCAAAATGGATGTTGGTTAGTGCTCTGTCATTGACTCTTCTTTTTTTAACTTTGCAATTCATTGCTCAGGTGATAATTCAGGATTTATTAGGCCTCTAAAAGACAAAATAATCTTGTGTTCCCCATCCCTGAAGGAAGTTTTCTTACAGATGTGATGGCTGCCAGTGCCTGGGCTATTTGTAATTAACAATGGCCTTCTAAGGTCAAGAAATGTAAAACCAGCGTTGCTGCACCTGGGACCAAAGTCGGAAACACATTTATACCTCAATTTTGTAAAACTCTGAAGGTGTTTGCTTTTTCACTGTCTGCATGACCTACAAGACCATAAATAGTATAAGATCTATTTAAGTGAATTAAATCGAATGTGATCAGAGAATGGTGTGTATGTGGCCTTTGTTTACCTCCTGATTTAACTTTTTTAAGTTCTGCATTTCTCTGGTTCTCCTGGGTGGCTACAAACAACCATTAGATTGCCTCTAGGAAGATAATTGTCCTTTAGAAAAACAAGTATCAAGATTAATATTTATAAACTAATAAATTGGATATTCCTGCTTATGAAGAGTAAAAGGTGACTGTTGACAGGAGCAAACTTTCAGAAAGTTCCCATATGAGCTAATGGATTTCCATGAGTTGTAGACTGGGGACACCTGAAAGACTTTATAAAGCTCAGAAGCATTTCTGCTGTATGGACTCTACAGTAATTGCATAGTCACTCTCCCAGTGTCACTGATTAATTGTGTTTTATTAATCAAGGGGGGTTTGCATGTTTATTAAAAGAAAGGATTCTGTTTGAAATGGAAACTAGAATTTAAGAGATGTTTTTAAGAAATGATGTGCAAAGGAAACACATAGGATTAGAACATTCGTAATATGCATTGAATTCTACTCTGTCATAGATAGTTTTTACATAGAAAATATCCAGGATAACATAGCAGAATTCCATCATGCCTTTCCCAGCTTACATGTGCTACCTCTAGCGCTATTTTTTGTCTCTAGCTTATTCTATTTTTCATTGTGTGCATAAATGCATGTTATATCTTTTCCGTGCTTAATATTCTGTGGTTTTGGTTATTTTTTCTATAAATTATACAACTGTACTTGTCTTAAAACACTTTCTGGGAATTAAATGTTAGGAATGGAGAAGCATAAGGAACATTTCTGGTGTATCTTTTGTGTGTTCTTAAGTGCTTTGGCATTAGTATTTAGAATTACTACATAAAAAGCTAAAAATAAGTATTTGGCATATTTGACCTCTGAAATTCAGATTGATCTCGTCTCTTTTGACCTTCAGTGTTATGTGAACTGTATATTTGTATAGGTGAAGCCTTATTGAACAATGGCTTTAGTTCAGTGAGCTGAGACAAGTATTCCTTCTGCATTAGGAATGCACAATTTACCTTTACCTTTAGAAAACAACAATCTCAAATACTGCAAGGAACAGTGGGAGTGCTTGCCTGAGTTACCTTTTATTTCTCTCTCTCTTGCATATGATGTGACCAAATGCAAAGAGGTACTGTTCTATTTTTAAAATTGAGAGCTAGAAAATTCCTCTTTTTAAACTGGAGCAGTCTTGGATGCTGAGTGGGTTACATGTGTGAAAAAATTTTCATCAAAAGTTAATTAGCAGGTGTGAATGTTTGGGGTTTTTTTTAATTCTTTGGCAGTGATCTTTTCCATTTAAAATTGGTAGGTAAAATTAATTCTCCTTAAAAAGTAATGCTAGGAGGCTCCAGCTTTCATAAAATTGGGGATGGCTAATAAAAAGTTCTACTACTTACCATAAAATAATATCCAGAAATGAAAACCTCATGGAATTGCTTTCAGAAACATTTTGCTAGCAGAAAATCTTTTCCGAGTTGAATCTCTCCATGAAATTCAAGCAACAGAAGGGTGTTGTTTTCCAAGGAGAATTCCTTTGGATCTACAAATACTTTGTATTAATCGCATTTCCTTTCCTCTTCCAAAACTTCAATTTAACAGCATTTAACTTAACCGATCACTTAAGTCAAACAATTCAGCGAAGAATTCGTATAGGTTAAGTATTTGCTACAGCAAACAGTGACCTGCAAGCCTAACTTACAAATCTGAAGTAGTACATAAGAATCCAGGAGAGCAGCATTTCTAGTAGGTTTGATACATGTTCAAACAGACTTAAAGAGTCTGTAGGACGTACCTGTGAGAAGTTCTCCTCTAAGTCAATGAAATACTGTCTTTGGTGTTTGCATCCTTTCAGTGGGTGTTGGGTCCCTGGATCCCTCATTGTTTGGTGATCCTCCTTGAGTAGTCCTCTGGTGTGAGAGGTGACACACTCGGAGATGCTGGTCACAATGATCTTCAAAAATTCATGGTGTTTGGGAAAAGCTCCCTATGAATGGAAAAATGTAAAATGTCACAGCTATCTTCAGAAAGGAGAAGGAAGATCCAGGAATTTACAGTCTCCTCTGCCTCTGTCATCAAGAAGATTATGGAACCAGCTTTCCCAGAAACTCCAAATGCATGGAGAATCAAAAAATGATTGGGAGCACTATGCCTGGACAGTCTCCTCTGATCAGATGGATAGTGCTGGGAATAAGAGAAATTATCTTAGGAAGATAAGAGGAAGTAAATGAATATTTATTACCTTGAATCTACCAAGACCTTTCATAGTATCCTTAGAGCCAAAGCAGTGAGATGTGGGTAGAAAACTGGCAAGATTGCTGGTTTAAAAAGGTTATGATCAGTGGTGCAAAATCCAACAGGTGGCTGCTGTGGCTGTGATCTTCAGGGATGGAGTGGGGGGCTGAAAATGTTTTAGTGCCTTAAGGTCATTACCTGGGTGATGGGAGGAACTGCACTGCAGCAAGTCTGCAGATGGCTCCTGTCTGAACATAATCAGCAGGTCTCACTTGGCAACAGTCAATTCCAACAATCTAGTGGGACTGAGAATGTTGCCTGCAGTTTGAGGGAAGTGGTTGCTCACTTCTGCTCAGAGTTGGAGTCCCATTCTAGCGTACTGTGCCCTGTTTCCTGTAGCTGGTCACGGTCACAGACTATTTCAATGTGGGGAACTGTACTGAATACAAATTCAGTAAGTCATTGAGATCCTCAGTAATTGCCTTGTTGTCTTTACGTGTTCCTGCTCTGCTGATCCTTTCTTTCTGCAAAACCTCTAGGAGGGATCTGTCTCTGGAGATATTTGAGGGAAGATTTATTAGTAGTTTTTGTATGTTTTGCTGGTTGTTCCTCCTGAGCTGGTCTTTCTGTTTTGTTTTTGGTTTTTTTTACGCTAAGCCTGCCAGAATTTATTATCCTTTGTTTTCTCCATTTGGACACGATATGAGTTTCTTGAATTATACTTTGGCTAACTGCTGTCCAGCCCTCTTGACTTCCTTTTATTTAAGTCTTCATTGCTCCCTTTCATCTGCACTTTCCAAGGTGATACTGCTGGCTCCCTTGTGATTAAACCCTGATCTGCTTTTGGATTGTTTCTCTTGAATCTCAATCTGGCAAGTGATAAATAGACATTGTGCTGCCTGTGTGACAGGAGTTATGAGCTGGAAGGAAACTTTAAACTTCCTTTGTTTCTTTAGCAGTTCTTTGTAATCCAGGCTAGAGTCTTCTACGGTAATTTCTCTCTTTGAACTTTTTCTCTTGCCTCTCTTCTGCTTGCTAGCCTAATGAAATTAAGTAATTAATGTTTTATCCCCTCTCAAACATTTTTAATCTGTCCCTTTGAGGAGGGGCGGGGGGTGGCAGGCAGGGCTGAAACATTTTTAAAGTCTAATAGTAATTGGTTAATAGTAGTTGGTTACCTTAAACACAGAATTTAGTTTGCTTCTAAAAAATTATGATTAAGTTTATAAAATACATAAAGATGGACTGATTTTTGCTGCCTGTCTTTTCTCTCCACCTGTCTTACCTTTAACAGTCTCTGTAGAATTAGGGGTTTTTTTATCCCTGAGCCACTGAAAATATAAGGTAATCATTCTAAATTGATGTAATAGAACTAAACAGAATATCACCAGGATTAGAAAGAGCCCAAGTTCCAATTAATATGTTGGAAGATCTTCACCTTATGCTGAGAATTAAGGAATTAAGCCCATGGCAATGGGTTTGCACTTCATTAATACAAGATTTCATGCTGCCATGTGCTGATTAAGAATTTGACAGGGGGGAATTCTCTGTTTGTCATCCATTACAAGGCTGGAAGACTCGATGTCTCTCCCAGTGGTAATTCTAACATCAGTGAAAAGCTGAATCCAGCTCCAAGAAGCAGTACACAGCATTTCAAAGGGCACTAACCTCATTCTCTCCTAGTGCACACCCTGCAGGGAGCACAGCCATCAGTGTTTATCAAGGTGAAGTGGATCAGGTGAGGTATGAGGTGGTGCAAGCAGATTGGAAGATCTCGTTCATGGCATGACAGTCTGATGTCAAGTGTCTCATAACAGCTTGGCAAGTAGAATTTCTCCATTTCCAAGAATTGTTGTTTCAAATCCAGCCTTCTCTTGAGATTTATTCAGGAAAAAAATCTCTGGCTTTTACCGGCCTCACTGAAGACAATAGGTATTTTCTGATGCAGGAGGAATTGAGAGAGTGTCTTTGTTATGAAGTCAAGATCACATGTTGTCAAAAACATGGGGTTTTTTCTGTTGAGTAGAAATTTGAGGATTCCAGGCTTTGGAAAAGATCCAGGACTAGGCCTGACTTCTAAATTATGCCTGAAAACAGGGAAAGGTGCTTTCAAACATCCAAAGTACCAGAAATGTGGAAAAAGTGGAATTTTCTTTAAAAGCTGCAATTTAATACAGGGTTTAAGTATATTATTTTATAATCTTATTCCTTCTGTGTAATGATATTGCAATTATTTTTTCTTGTTTGTTTTTTTTTTTTTAGATATCAACTTTTCCTAAATTGAATGGTTAGTTGTTCTCTTATTGGATGTTTAATCTACAAAACACATTAAATTATTACTTAAACCTTGCAAAAATTTCTGTGAGGACGTACCCAAGTGTTATTATTCTTTCACAGAGTGTAAATGCAGTTAATATTTCTCCAGTAGTGCTAGAGAACTTTTGTATCCAGGAGTCAGTCCAGTTCTTTTAATTTGTTTTTTTCAGCTAAAGCCTATCATTACTGAGATAGCTGTGAGGTGGAAAAAAATATCTGGATTATAATAGGCAGTTATATCTACATACTTCCAACTTTGTATCACATTTGCCTAATATGTTGCTCTGAATTCAAGGTGATTTATTTCAAACTTCAGAGGAGTTTAGTTTTTGTCATGGATGAGCTACTTGCAATCCAATTGCTGATTTTCTGAACATGGACTGTTGTTTAACTGTGCAGAATCAAACTGCTTGATACATGATTTAATAAAACAGTAGAGTGGTGGTTGATCCAGTCAGCCATCCTTTGAATTAAGATTGTAGCTTAAAATTGCTTAGAAATAAGTATCAGAGGATGGACAATGTTTAGCATTTAAAATGGAAAACATTATTTGATATGCATTCTTGCAATGTCTAAATGATTTGAAAATTAACTTTAAATTATGAAATATTTACATGAAAGTTGCCAAGAAATCTATGATCAAGCTATTTACTCCTTAATGTATTGCTTTAAATGAGATTCTTCAGAATATTTCTTAAATGCAGACAGAAATTTAGTTTGAAGATTGATTTACTTTGATTCTGATTCCATTTGCATATTATAGTAATGTGCAGCTAATAGAGGTGCATCTTACTTTATATGTTAATGATGAATATAGTACACCAGCAGTACATGAGCATATAGTTCTAGTCTGGGAATTGTAAGTTTTTATAGGACTAGTCCTTTAATCTACTGTATGGCTTTCTGTGAGTGTTAAATATGGATAACAGTCATTAGTACCTGAGTTAAGTTGCTCTGTACCTATTGGGAAGAGGGAAGGTATCCTATAACTAGAGCTTTGCACATTGTCTAAAGGTGCTCAGCATCACTGAAAACCAAGGTGTTGTTTTATTTTAATTCCTACAGTTTGGGTCCTTTGTCTTTGCATTAAAAGCTGCTCCAGGTGGACTCCTGTTCACAGGTTGTGTCACATCTGCTCATCTCATGCTGTCCCTGTCCTGGCAGTCGGCACGAGGGGAAAAGTGGGCTCTGGCTCTGTTAGCTCTTGCTTAGGCAGACACTTGTAGTCTCTCATCAGATCTTGTATTTCATTATCCTTGCTGCTGCAGTGTGGAGCATAAGAAAACAAAGCACTCTGCCAACTGCATCCTGCTCTCAATGGGCAGATGCTCACTCAGTATTAAGGAAAGGTGTCCCTTTTTGGAAGAGACTCTAGGTTGCTCTGAAGTGTCAGGGGTAAGTGGAAAATCGATGGGTACAGGCTGCTCCCTGAAGGAACTCATCTCTCTCAGTTGTACGGGCTGTGAGCATGGCATGGAGGAGCATCCGTCCTGTTAAATAGAGACTGACAGCAGGAGCAAGGTTACTGTAGTTAATTTGCTACTAGATATATCAAAGTTCATGTACATTTGCTTGTGCCGTGCTTTTATATTACAAGTATTCCACTGGGAAATGTTGGATAAAATTGGTATTGGATAGTTTGCTGTGATAAATTAAAACAAGGAACTGCAGAATTACTCTGCCATGAGCTATAGTGACTCGTGTGATTTTCAAATCTTTCCTTCACAGTGTGTTCATCACTTTTCTCCAGTACAATTTTACTGTATAATCAGCTATCACTCCCCTGACAAGTATTAGTCTGTTAGAAACTTATCATAGGCTGACAAGTGCCAGAATTCACCCTCACATTTCTGTTACTGAAACAACCAGACACTTGGCTTCAGTGGCCAACACATTATTCTGACCTACACTCAGGCATGAAAATTGTTTTTAATTGTTCAGTTTCAAATCAACATGCAGTTGTAAATATGACTCTTGATGATGTTTCCTTGCGTTTCTTTCTTGTTTAACAGTAAAAACAGAATAATCAGATTCTGTGTTGCTAATTGTAATGCTAAGGGAATGTACTCTGCCTGTTTTGTTTCATGCTAGAAAACACCCTGGACAAAGTAAACTAAGTTAATTAAAAAGAAAGCTTAACCAGTTGTGTAAGTATAATTAATTATATTAGTGTATCTTAGTATTTTGGGAAAATGCCAACCATTAACTGTATGAAGCTTACTTTATATAACCTAATGTGTATGTAAGACTTATAAGACATACTTAAAGAAGGCTTTCTCAGAAGACATTGTCAAAACACCTGGCGTTGGTTTCCAAATTCATTACCTATTATTTGTACCATCTGGGAGATCCTTCTACAGTTTCCTTTCTATGCCCTTTAGAGGTACTAAAGCAAAGATGATAGTCTGGTTTAGCTATGACTTAAGAAAAAAAATTAACACTTTTCTGCTATTTGTTAAAACTTAAGGTTTTTTAGGGTTGCTGTCAAACACTGTTTTATGTATTTTAGATCTCTCTACTTATGTCCTAAACTGTGTTATTTAAAAGAAACCAAAGCGTTTTAGGACTTAATTGTATTTTGATTTGTACCCTTTGTAATATATGCAATGGCATGGTACTTCACAGTTATGTTATTGCTTTTTTTAGTGATTATTGCAACTAAGAAAAGTCTACATTCCAAATAGGAGAATTAAATTATTAATTTTTATTAGCATTTTACACAGCTCCACGATGTGAGACTTGGCTCCTTGGACTAAAATTAGAATATAAAACTAAAAGAGAGATTAATTTCTTTAGGGTCATGGAGCAGTGTGTGCCTAGAGAGCCATAACAGAGACCTCTATAATGGCTTTTTGAGCAGAGCCTAATAAAGGAAGAAATTACAGCAAGGCTCTTATGCCAAGGGCCTCCAGGTTGCTGAATATCAACAGGCATTTTACTTATTGAACTACAGCAGCAGAAATGCTTAAGTAGGAGTTTGCGTTTCTTTGCAAACAAAGGCTTTTAGTCTTCATGGAACCTATTCCACATGTTGTATAGTGGCTTTGAAAGTCAGTGGGTTTCTGTTTCTGAGGGCTGATTATAAGTGCAAGATGCAAGTTCTCTCTAAAAAAGCTGCCACCAACCTCTTTAGGACTATATTGCCTTTATTTATTTATCAAGAGGCTTGTTGATTGCAAGGAAATGAAGAAAAATTAAGCTACTTGTTGCAACAGAGCAGTTAAGGTACTGCAGTTTCCTCTTTTCCACAAGGCTCTTATAGAATGCCTTATAAATCTGTAAGTGGGTATAAGCTCAGAACAATGCTGATTTTGTTGGCTGTTTAACTCAGCAAATTAGGTTTAGTGCAGAAATCCATAGGAGTATATACTCCTTATCAGAAGCTGGGTTTGAAGAAACCGCAATTTAGTGTGGTGATTTATTGAACATAACCACTTTTCATAGAGCATGGGAAAGCTGCAGTGCTGAAATCCCTTTAGAACAGTTCTTCCATATTCCTGCTTATTATAACTAATCATGAAACAGGTCCATCAGGTGCCATTTTAAAATATCAGCATCTGCCATCAAAAGTGTTTACAGTAATTTAACACTTCACTATGTTTAAATAATTGAGTGTGCAACAGAAAGAATTTCATCCATAGTCACTCACATCTGTTACACCTCTGTTACAATTGCAATAGAAATAGTGCACAATGAAATTGGGAAAAAAAATGGTGATGCACTGAAGGAAGAAATAAAATCTTTGTCTGATAGGCAAAAAATGAGATTATGCTCCTTTCTGACAATTTCAGTCTGTTATAGCATTTCTGTGCTATGTTTGGAGACAAGATGAACAAATAAAACTTCATTTGCATACCAGTAATGAAATAATACCAATTTTATTAAATGCTTATTTTAGGGGAAATCCACTTTTTTTAAAAGAAATTTGTTTGCTTTGATCAGTAGCTTACTGGTAGCTGGTTTTAATTTGGCATTAGACAAGTGGAATCGCAAGTATAATTTTCTAGTTATAATCTGATTTTATAATATCCTAACTTCAGTCAGCAGCTGGGCAGTGGTGGTGCAGCCATGGGGAAGGTTTCACAGCATTTAAGACAGTCAGCTCTGAAACAATCTCTTTCCTTCCTCCTGCACTGCTCCTCTCTATTATTCTACAGTAAAATGGTTCAGAGAGCTTAACTGGTTTATAAATATTTATTCTGGTTTTGATTTGGGTTTTATTTTGCATTGGTTTTAATGTGGCTTAACTTTAGAATCTCCTCTTTATGAACTGAGAAAAATGTGCTAGTGCATTCTCAAAGCAAGGAGTTAGGATAGTGCAGCATGTGAAAGGTAGGAATTGCAAAAACTGTCCTGGCTTCCTTCCTTAAGGTAAAGATAAAACTGTTGTGAAACTGCATGCTAAGTTTAAAAATTCTCAGCCTGTCAGTTTACTTCCTAAAAAAAGATGTACAGAATGTTTCTTAGAATGAAAACTGTAGATTAAGAGAATATTTTCTTGACTTTGCTTGTTGCAAGAGGTGCTTACTAATATCTACTTTGAAGTCAATGCATGACTTGTTTACTCTTAATTCCTTGGACCATAGGGACAAACTGTCCACATCAGCGTGCTTTATCAGTCTGTATTTTTCCTCTTAAATGTATTTTAGCAAATACTTGTTAGAATATAATCAGCACAGTTAGCCACAATATCACTATATAGTGCACAGAATAATAATATAAATGTTTTGGTATTTGCATTGATTTACATGCTTTATGCATGTTGGAAATATGCTGAAATTTCTTGTATTTTATATCACTGAAGTTATTTTGTAGATTCACAGATTGTGTGGCCTGAACCGAAATTTTAAGTTAACATTGTCTGGCTCTGTGTACACTGTGGATAAAAGAGCTTTATTTAGTAACTTACTGGTGAACCCATCTTTGACTGAACATATTGTTTGGGTTTAAGGGGGCATGTACCTCCCATATATGTGAGGCATATACCTCACATGTATAGGTATGGGTACCTCTGAAACCTTACTAGAAAACTGGATGACTAATTTATTTTTTTTCTGTTAAAGACCTGTGGATTAAACTGTTTCTTGAAGGCTACTGTGATTTTGTGTAATGCTTCATTTTCTCAAAGCATTATTCAGAATTAAACCAGATGCCATCTAATGTGTGAATGAATTTTAGTGTTTGTAAGGAGCATTATCAATGTACTCTCAGGTATACATTATCTCTTCAGAAATTGTTTCATACTATTCATCAATATATACTCTGATTGCTCATGTGAGGGGGAAATTACCATTCCCTAATTATTTTTTATTACTCCTAAAATTTTCTGAAGTCGTTTGGGTACTGCTGTGATTCTTTTGGCTGCCTCTGTTTATTGTGCTCCTGCCCCCTGGTTCTATCAATTCTTTCTAAGCAGCTGAGCTGGTGCTTGATGCTCCCTGATGAGCAGTTCTAGATAAGATGTTTAGGGGAAGCTCATAGCAATCAGCCTCTGGCTGCTCTTTTGGAACTGACAGAAGCACAAGCCTGCAGCAGAGGCTGGCACAAGCTAACCCACACCATTTGTCCCAAATGCTCTCTGTGAAAGTTATGCCCTGAAGAAGAGCCTGTGGAACAGGTGAGGAAGATAAGTCTCTGTCACAGGAAGCATCAGAGGCAGGGACACCTCAGCCAGGGTGAAGAAAAGGACAGTGATATTTCCTGGAGTGTGTCTCACAGGAGATGGAGGCATTCGTCTGCAAATATGATCATGTCTTGAGAGGTTTGTTGCTTGTCTGCCACTTGGATCCAGGAGACTGCAGAGAGTCTCCCAATGTGTTTCTGACCCTCTGGATGTTCCCCCTTGCTCATTCATTTGGGCACTAATCAGTGGGTAGTGCCTGGGTATCTAAAGAGTGACTGCAGAGTTCTGGTGAGCGTGAAGGGCAGGGTGCTCTCCTCTCCTGCTGGTAAAGAGGAAAAGCTCAAGGAGGATTGGGAAAATTTTCAGATCGACTTTTGACTTTGGATCTGGTATAACAGGTGGGGCTTTGGCTTTTTCCACTGTGGGGACCTGTTTGAGGAGCAATGCCTGCTTAACAGGACTGTCAAAGAGGATAAAGAACATCTTCGGCAATAAGTGTCTAACTTTGTGATGAGGGCTATAGCTCAATTGTGTCAGGGAAGGGGTGCAATGAGATGAAGAGAAGTGCAGGAACATGTGACAATGAAGTTTTTAAAAACATCACTTCTCTGATGAGGTATCTCTCATCTTCCTTATGTAAAAACCAGTACACAAATGCATATGAAATAGGAAAGGTGGACTTGGAGATCCACCAGTTGCAAAGCTGTTCTCTCACTGAGAGTCCAGCAGCTGGGGTGCTGAAGGAAACATGAACCCAGAAGGTGGGGGAAGAGAGGTTGTGTCCTATGCAAAATAGGGGCTGGAGAAAACTCTGAGGAGGGCTTTAGATCAGTCAATATATCATCACTGTATTTTCAACAACTGAAATAGAATATTATCATTGGGTGTGTTAATAAATTTAACTTTGAACTGTTCTGAAAGCCAAGATTGCCAATTCATCTTTGGATTGTGTAGGCAACATAATTTCTGTATATAACTTGGGGAGGTTTTGACATTGATGTTAATCACAGTTTCTTTATATGCATGTTTTCCTGCTGAGATTCCCTCTATGAGTGATGGACTGGAACTTGAGTACTTGTTTTGTTATTTACTCCACTAGGAATTGAAGTGATACTACAGACATTGCATATTGGCTATTCAACAGACATGAGATGCTCTGATCATAGTAATTTTCCATTCTCAGTGCTTGTTTTTTTTTTTTTTTGTTTTTTTTTTTTTTTAAAGAAATGACCTAGAGGTGAGACACCTCGCTGTATATCCCAGAGTTATCTGCTGTCTTCTGAAAAACTTAGGATCACCATCATGGATGCTTTATACTCTGACTAGTCTGGCCAAGTACAAGAAACAGAAAATTTACAAGCTTTTATGGATTTCTAATTCTCATTAAACTAATAACTTTCTAGTAGTCCATTCCTGACTTTCTTCTCAATAATATCTGTTGCAATGACCAGTGCAACACTAAGAACAGAAACAATTAATACTTCAAAAAAATCAAACTCTGTCTTAAATCCATGACTCTCTGTTGGGTAACTTGCTAAGGCTGGGACCTTTTTATGAGGAAATATCATTGTCTATGGCATATTAACATTTTATAAAAGCAAGACAATAAAAATACATGTGTAAAAACTTTGTTTTAAGAGATTACCTGGAGATACTTACCTGCTTCTTTCATGTTATCTCTAGCAGGATCTTCAGAAAGCTGTAACATTGGAGTTGATCTTAAGATTGATAGAACACAAACATAACAAAAAGAGCCTGACCTGTAAGGTTTTTAAGCATGTTTCAGTAATAATGTATTATCAATTTTTGCTATTTATTTCAAGCCAGGAGCGCAGAGATCTGTTTATTTTAGCCTCCTCTCTTTATCCTGGTGTAGGGTGTTTCATTTTTCTGTTACTTGTATACTTAGTACCTTTTTTTGCAAGTTGCATTGTTAAATGGTATCCTTGTAGCCCCAAAGTTTAGATGAAAGGCATGACAAATTACTCAGGGAGTAAGGACCTGTGCATGCTAAGAGTTGCATCCCTTTGAACTGAAAATAGTCACGTAGGTGAGGCTTAAGTTCTGGACAATTGCAGCTGCTCGCTATATCTTCCTTATAATGCCATGGCTACAGTGGCCACATGGGTAAGTTTAATTTTGCTTCCAATAAGACTGCTCGTGTAAGTGAGAGTCTAAGTTTTGAGACATTTAACTATGTTGTTTGTCTTCTGGTGTCTCTTGACTCAGGTTTGTAGAAGAATGGTTTTGCTGTTGTAAGTACCTGTGTGGTGTAGCTTTGCTGGTTAGTTGGTATAAAGATTTCATACTATTTCACTGCTCACTATATATTCCTTACAATGCCATGGCTATAGTGCTTTAAGTTTAATTTCACTTACATGAAAGTAAGACTTGAATTACAGAAAGTTTTGGGATGTTTAACTATGTTGTTTGTCTTCTGGTGTCCCTTGACTCAGGTTTGTAGAAGAATGTGGTTTTGCTGGTGTGAGTAAATCTGCTGTATAGCTTTGCTGGTTAGTTGGCATAAAGATTTCATACTATTTCAAAGGTTTAAAATATAGTTCACTTCTTATCTGTGTGCTCCAGAACTGAGAGGATCCTAGCATGCCTTCTGCTCGTGCTGAGGTCTCTGGTCAGCTGGAGCTCGGAGGGAGAATGGTGTGGGGAAGGCACTTGGCTCCCATTGCTGCTTTACCTGTCCTTGGCAGACTGAGTGCTTCAGTCTGCATCAAATCTATTGCTCTGGATTTGGAAATGTGCTATTTCTAAGCTATTAGAACTTTTCATGTTTTATTAAAAATGTTTTGTGCAGGCCCAGAACATATATTACTAAACTGTTAATGCTGCGAGTCAGTGAAACATGCCACTTCTCTGTCACTGGTGTCGCTCACTTGTCCTATCTGAATCCTGCAGGCTCAGTTTTGATGTAATCACTGTATGTTTAGTAAAATGGACTAAATTATTAGAGTGTTGGGCCAGCTTGCACAAGCTGTTTGATGAAAATGGTTGCACAACCAGGCCCAAAGATTTTTCAGGAGTTAGCCAGTCAAATAAAGACCCGAACCAAAAATTAGCTAAGCAGAGTAAGATCCATTTTATGATTATTTTAGGGTATTTAATAATTATCTGTAGTTTAAAAAGTATTATATATTGTTAGTTTAAAGTCTGGAGAGCTGCTTAGTTTTTCCTTCAGTTCTGGAAGATTTTTCAGTTCTATGGTTTTGGTTTTTGTTGACTTTTTATGTTAATCTAGGGAAACAAGTCAATGAGAGGCAACCCTGGTAACCTTTGTATTAAAATATCTTTGTACTTTTACTACAAGACTGTACACTGTTTAAATGTGAAATGAAAATTTCCCAGTTGGTTTGGGCATGTATTTCATTTATTTATGTGTTTATTAGATATTCTGGGCCCTGTTTCAAAGCCTAATTTCAGGTCTTCAGAACATTGAGTTCTTTGTGAAGGTGACCTCTTCTGCATTATTTTTAGATTATGTATGTTTTCTTAGCTAATAACCATTAAATCCCTTCTTTATGTTTGGGCTAAAGTCAGTCTCTCTAGCACTGGGAAATTAAACAAGGACTTGAAGAAAATGTTGGTTTCCACTGCTCTAATTTACAATCCTAGACTCTTCTCCCATAACTGTAGTTATGAATGTTAATCTCATCATGGCTCTGTTTGAGTCCTGTACTTGTAGCATTGCTTATTTGTTTAATTACTCAGCCTGGAAAAGTCAATTCTAAATTCTAAAGTCAATTTTCAAGTACGTCTTCTTATGATCCTTTTTCCCCCCCTTAAAAATGCTAATAAAAGTTGGTATTTAAATTTGATTTGACCTTTAAAAAATATATTTTGTTTCGAAAAGCATAGATTAAGGCCTGACATTACATAACCTCTTTAGAAATAATAATGCTAATTAATGGACAGATGTATATTCACTTGGTGAATCTGAATATTATGTAATTTATTTAATTTTGAAAAGAGATAATTCAAGAAATTATAATTAGTACTTGCAAGTTAAATATCACGGGATACTATGCTAATGGTGGAATTAGCAGTTCCATCTTTTTTCCAGGAGTATATACTTTCTTAAACCTTTACATGTTCTTTTTCTTTTATGCTTAGCTACTGCTCTGTATTTACAAATTCTTCTGCTTATTAAAATATTCACCAACTAATATTTAGAGTTAACCTGCTTATTTTTTGTGTCGCTTCACAGTCCTATCTAAACATATTTTTAGGGCTGTTTGCATTTTCTTCATTAGCATAATGCATGATAAGTATGTAATAAAGCCGGTTGTTGTTCTAATGCCTTCCTAACTCCTATTTACATTATATTGACTGCACTGATTAATCTCCAGCTTTCTTTCACATGCTCTGTTGATGTACTATTGGTTGTTAAATATGTATATATATGCAGTATTTGGAAAACCTCTTTTGCATCTATGGTCTAATGCTTTATCAGAGTT
Organism: Arremon aurantiirostris; assembly: GCA_035583995.1. Lineage (NCBI taxonomy): Eukaryota > Metazoa > Chordata > Aves > Passeriformes > Passerellidae > Arremon > Arremon aurantiirostris. The sequence goes on along the minus strand of JAXCLO010000001.1, from coordinate 105,365,429 downwards.
TCCAAGAATAGTCATACATGACACGTTGTTTTTATCATGATTTTGGTCAGGTTATTGCATGGATATATTTCCCCATAGTTGAAAAAAAAAAAGGGCAGGGAAGTGGAGTTCATAGAAAAGCATGAAACTGTAGCCTGTATTAAAATAGTATATCTAAAAATTAGTTAGCATTAACTAGAATATAAAAAGGATGAGAGGAACAGAACATTTAGAACCTAATTTTTCATTGAAGTCCTGTTTACCTGCAATATCACGTAAACATCTCATTATAAAGGTTTTTTTGAATGCCTCAAGTTTTGTTGTAGTCAGATGGATGCTTTGCTTCTGTTCCTTTGCCTTGCTCAGAACCTTCCTTTCTAAAGGCAATAAACTTTTCCACATTTCAGGCTGCGTTTCTTCAGGTTTGTATGGTTGTCTTTTGTTCTTGTGCTAACATTGTCCTTGAGCTTGGTGGTTTTGCTCTGATTGCTTTCTCCCCATGATATATTTATAAGGAGCACTCGTGTAGCTGCTCTAAGCCTTCCTTTGAACAGGCTCTCAAAACAGTTTTGTTCTCAACACTGTCTTACTTGTGACTAGCAACTATTTTCTGTTGCACTTGCAGTTTATCATTCTTGGACATGTCAGAGCAGAAAACAGAATTGCAAATCAAGTCTTGTTAATGCTTTGTGGAATAAAATCAATATTATATTTCTTGAAGATGAATTTGGTTTTCTTTCAAAATTGATATTTGGATGAAAAAAGTAACAAGTCTTGCATTTCAAGGCTGTGATCTATCTGCTCCTTGAATGATCAAATGTATGAGGTATTTTCAGGAGGTGCTGTATGGTGCTTATTGTACTTAGCACTATACATATTTTACATACTTGCAGCTATTCTGTAAAATTTGATGAGTGTGATTTTGCAATTTTTGGTTAATGTGACAGGCTTTGGTTCTGATCTTGAATGCTTTGTTTGCATTTGCTGAACAATGGCTGAACATGCACTTCTAGAGCATTAAAATGAGCTGTGCTTTGTTTAGACTGGAATTCCTATGTAATCTGAAGGGTGGTTATATTCAGAATGTCCCAAAATTTGTATCAGTTCTAGAAAATCTTGAAAATATTTAATTACCATTTCTTAACCTTTCGTCTTTGAGTCCAAGCTGACTCAACAAGCCTCTACCATAGCACTCATTCATGAACTACTACAATGCTTATTTAGGTTCTAAGTGTATTACAATGGACTGGAGATCCATGTATTTAAAGCATTAAAAACAGATTTCTTTGAGTTATTTAATAAAGCCATCCATGAAAATGCTGTGCTTTGAAATTGCTCCTCTACTGCATCATAAAACATTCCTGGATTTAACTGAGTGCTGAAATGTTGCTATTCCATTTGTTTCTGTGAGTGAAGACCATGAAGATAATTAATAATTCTGAACTAAGAAAAATGTGAGAGCACCCTTTTATAGTGAAGTCAGAAACATGTCTAATAAACAAGGTGCTCCTGTAATACTGATTTGTGGTCTGTATCTGTCCTGTTTTAGGGCAAACTTGGGACCCATGCAGGCCCTTCTTTCACAATTTGCCCTCCTGATACAGTACTTAGAAGGATTTCCTTTTTCAGAGTGCAAAGTAAAGGATAATAGTGCTGCTATTATGCTTAGATGGTAATTGTTGTAATGTTTTAATACTTATGTTTTTTCTTTTATTTATTACATAAGTTTAATGTATTGCGCTTCACGTTTGAAATTTGATATATTTGTTTTGTTTGATACACACATAATGTATCATTTGGCACCCTAGTCATACCTGGCTGCTGTGGTTGCATATTTACAGCTATTCCATCTTTCAGGGGACATTTGAAGTAAATATTATAGATATGATGTCCTCGAATCCAGTCTGATTCCACCAAGCTGTAGCATTTTAAATTCTCCTGGGCCTCTCACATGCTGCTCCTCACCCATCAGTGTCACACACACTTCTGTTTCCTCAGGCTGAGGCTTGCATGGGCTGGAAAAGGCAAGACTCTTTCTGCTGCATGTTTAAATAGGAGTCATTAAAATGTTGATTTCTGAGTCTTTACATTATGAATTACCAGACATCCTTGCCCTAAACCTATTTCTCTGCTTCTCCAACACCAGCCATGTATAAAATTGTTGAAATGTAAATGGAAGCTTACATTTATGCAAAACATGAGCAGATGTTTCCAGCCTCAGAGTATGGGCTTAAGAAGTTCTCACTGTCGAGCATGAGCAGTTCTCTTCCTCAGATAATCAGATTTAAGGGTTTTTTCTTAAATTACATTGCAGGTAGATTTTAAATCACTTGCTGGATATTGGAAAGTGCATAGTAACCCTTCAGTAAAAGCTTGCATTTTTAAGAAGTATTGGCATGACACATTTTGAACTGCTTTTCCTCATGATCAGCCTAAGGAAGGAGATCAGCATATTAATCTATGTGCTGCATTCTTGGTGAAATAATCCCTAAAATGATAAAAATAAGTTATTTATCAGTTTTTTTCAACCATGTTTCTTTAACATTTCAATGATCATGATATATATAAATTATTAAAATTATGGTTTCAGCTTTTTCAAGATGTGTATGTATTTTTTTAAGATATGCTTTTAAATTGGAAATAGGCTTTTTTCATCTGCTGCAGTTAACATTCTTAAAGAGCTCATTTGTGATTTTTTATACTGTTTATGTGCCATACATAGAAAAGCCTATAATATCCAGGTAACTGGCCTTCATGTAGGTGTAGCCACTTCACACATGCAGTGAGAAAATTCAGTTTGTGTAGCCATATGACTCATCAAGGAACCTCTTCTTTGACTTTAAAACTCATGCATCAAATCAATTTGTACACATAAATTTCAGTCAGTGAGGGTTTTCTTTTCTTCAGTATCCTGTATGGGACTGAACCTTAATAGCTATGAATTTTCTCAGTCTCTCATAATGATCTTGAAAATTTCTCTAACATTTTTTAGCTGAAATTAATCAAACAGTCATGCCCTGTAGAACGATGGTCTATTGAATATAAAAAGTACTGCACCTCCTTTTTATATAATATAAAAAGTATAATACCTTCAAATGGTACTCTGGCCTAAGTTAGCGGGCAGCAGGAGTTATTATTGAAGATGCTATTTTAGACACTAAATTTTGTGTTTGTTTTAAGATATCTAGAACTAATTTTACACTTTATCATGACCTAAAATTTAGGAATTGTTCTGCAGAGAATTTTAGCTTTGTTCTTTAAAACTTCTGCTGTATTTTTTCATAAATCAATACAAAGCCAAGAACAGCTTAGTTTCAATTTATAGCCAAATTAGTCCATCTTGGACACTTTCTTGTATAGGTTTCACTCTTTTTTCTATTTTGCTTTTCTCAAGTTTCGTATAAAATCAGTTGTCCATAAGGTTCTAGAGGGGGAAAGTACAAGATACCTGTAGTATGATTCAGCATTATGTTTTGTTGGTTTGGGATGGAATTAACCTCAGGTGATTTTAGCTTGCCTCAATATCAGAAATAGCACATTCAGATGGGAATAAAAGGAAGGTACAGATACTCTAGCAGCAGAATCTCTGTTCTTCCCTACACTGTTTCAAAAGAATGCTGTGTTCCCCAATGGTTTTTTTTTTTGGATTGCACTTGAGGAAGTATTGCCTTCTCTTATTGAGGATGCAATCACCCATCCAGCACACGACTCTTTCTATTGTCTATTCAGAATTGGCCGTTTAGATTTCAATTGCCCTTTTTCATTTACTTTATATAATTTTACCTTTATGAAAGATTTTACAATGAAATAAAAGTAATGAATTTATCTCCATATGAAGTTATAAAATCTTTAGTTACTTGATTTCCGTCTCTAATTTTCTTTTCTTTTTTTTTTTATAGTTACCTGTGCAGTTTCTCTAGACTAAGTATTTATAAAAGCTAAGTGGAAAATGTACCATATTTTGAAATATTGTCCCATTTGCTCTCTCAAATATTAGCCTGTTTGAAAATATCTCAAATACTCTTAGCAAAATTACAGTTTTAGTGATTGCTAATATTACCATTTTTGAACACTATTCCTGATTCAGACTCTGTAACTCCCTTGATCTGTCTTCAGTTTAAGGACTCTTCAGTAGGAACTAGGTAACAGGGTATATATAAGATTTTTTCCCCTGGCCTTTCCCGCCCCTCCGCGCCCCCTCACTGCATTTCCAGGTTTTGAAAAATGAAACTGCAGCTTTCAGTAGTGTATATCAGTTTTGTGAGTATATTACCTGCTGACTATTATTTGTTATTTCAGCAAATTGAGGAGAGCCATGCTCACTCCTACCCAATGACAAAAATATCAGAATAAAGCATGATATGATAAAAATGTATCATACCCCAAATTTTTAAAACCAGAGTTTTGCTCCTTTGCTATTTTGACTTCACTTCTTTCTATCTCTATCTTTGCTGCTAAGACACCTTAGATATAGCTTAAGTTGCAAAGGTTGTGGTGTTGCTAAATCAATATTTAATACTGTAAGGAAACTGAAAAAGAATAAGCAACACCTTTACTGTTCAGCAGAGGTATTAAGTCTGATTTTGCAGGTTTTAAAAGCAGAGATAGTATCAAGTTCACTTAACCAGAATTGTGCTGGCATGTTAGTCCAAGGCTCCTTCACACTCATGCATCAAATCAGAATAGACACTCAGAGAGATTAAAGGCATACTCTGCCACCAAATATTTCATTACCAGATACACTTGATTTCTGCAGCACTTTAATTCCACAAATCCTGACCTGTAATTCTAAAAAGCAAACACAAATGTGTTAAGCTTCTGACGATATTTTCTTCATGCTGCTCTTGTGACCTTATTTAATACACCCTACAAAGGTCAGTATTTTGAATGTACTCTGTAGATCTTAACCATCAGATCTAAAGCATTTATTAAGGAAATACCTGTTTAAAAACTAACATTTTTCTCTTGGAGTTTCACAGTAGTTTAGGTTTATGGCCATTCATTTCTACAGAAGAGAAGAAAAAATCAGTGCCACTATCTGTATAAGTGGACTCTTCCAGGATTCTGCTCTCACTTAATTGGCTGTATGTAATTTGTGCCTTTCGCTAGCAGTTAATTTTGTGAAATGTGAATTTTATTCAGCAAATTAATAGACTGTGATCACTATGCTTATTCATGTAGGCCTTTCAATGGCCTTCAAAAAAAAGTTGACCTTTGCTTTAACTTTGTTTTTAAAATAAAGTTTTAAAATCATCAGTTTTACTTCCCACATTTCAATATTTCCAGTTCTGCAGTATTTCATACATTGATTTCTGTTTATCTGCAAGTCCAGGGCTATTCTTTGAGGTTACTTGCAAAGATTGCTTTCATTTTGAATTTAACATGCAATCTACTGGTGGAGTAAAAAACCAGGGCAGAAAATAATCCCAGGTTTAAAAAAGAAGCAAAACCAGTCAGTAATTGTGAGTAGACGCTGCAGTTACTGTCTGACCTTTCAGAGACTGCAGAGTTTATTGCTTCAAGGCCTTAGTGGCAGAAGTGAGTATCAATGGAGTAAACCATTACTACTACTGTGGTTCCTGCTTTTATCATATCATTAGTATAAACATGAATGTAGGAAAATGTCATTTTGAAACCTAGGGGAGACTGAGGGAGAAGTATGTATACATTGAAGCAAAGCACCTTATGATCTTTGCCTGATAATCTTGCTTGTTTCTTGGTGTTTGAATAAGGATGAACTATATATAGGCTCATGTTTTCACAGTCTAGGAATTAAATCACCAGTAAGAACAAATCTCAGATGGGACTCATGATTGTCATAGCTTGATGTCTCTACATGGACTTTTTAAATGAGCAAAAGTATGTATTTGGAGTAAAAATTACCAAGTTTACAATTTCCAGCATTTTTTCCCTTTACTTATGAGGCAACATTTTGGAGATACTTTTTATTGCTAATTTTCCAAGACATCCATTTGAGAATGAAATCTTACTTGTTTTTCTTGCTTTTTAAGAGTAAGTGGTTTCATTTTTACTAGCACATTCTCATGCACTTTCAACAGCAAATTTTGGTTCTTCCAAATAAAAATGAGTTCAAAATATATACCTTGGGTTTAGTGAAAGCTCTTTCAAAATGTTTTGGTCAGCCTTGTCGGGCAGATTACTGCAGATTTTTGAACAGGCTTTGAAAAGTTCACCCTTGTCCTTGAGGGTAAAAGGTAAAATAAATAAAAGTTACATCTGAGTTATGGCTGCACTTTTATAAATGCTTTTCTTTGCCCTCATCTTAGATCTTGTGGCTGAGGCAGGTGTCCCACTAGGAGTGGAATTTCCAAATTTCAATAGGCATTTGGAAATATCTCCTGTAATGAGTTTACATTGCAGAGATGTAAATTGTTAATCATTTATGTATCTGTCAGATTTCTGTTTTATCTGAGGAATCTGAGAACTTCTGCTTTCTGAACAGAAGCATTTGGAAAAAATTAGTAGAACCTGTAATAATAATTAATGTTTTATTCATATCTTTAAAAGCCTTTAAAAAACCCCAACCCCCACTCTGATAGAAGAAACAACAACATTCTTTATTTATCATAAAAAAAACTCCGCATAACCTCTGAAAATTCAAATCAGCTTTGAGAATCTCATTTTTTCGTGGAAAGAAAGGCAATGTTTTTTTTATTTAGCACAGTTTTAAAAATATCATTTGGGATAGCAGCAGGTAATATTAAAATACTGGGATTTTCTGTTACTATTGAAACGGAAGCAAACAGCATTAGGTGATGTATAGGATTTAGAAATTAGTTTTCTATGGTTTCTACTTTTTGATTCTGTGAAAATCCTAGCTGCTTCTGTTGAGGACAAAGGATTTCTTGTATTTTTTGGGCTCAAGTCTTACCTTCCTTCTCAGCACTATATAAGGTAAAGTATGTTTTAGAGTTTTTCTCTCAATCTAAAGAAACTAGATCAGCAATTTATATACAGAAATATAATCTTTCTGGCAGTGCGGCAGGCCTTTAAGCTTCTTTCAAAGTTATTTTGCCTCTAGTTTGATGCAAAGTAAACACAAATAGTAAAACCATTTGACAAAAATAGTGTCAGAACTGTTAGTTGATCAGAGCTTGGAGAAAGCAAATTATTATTAAAAAGGAACAGTTATATTAGTGGCTATGTATTTGAAAATTTTAGGAAATATTTCCATAAACATTTTTAACTTGTGCTCTGTGTGTGGCTTTGTGTGCATAATGTAACACTGTATAGGAAAAGTTGGATTTTGTTTGTATTTCTAGACCTCTGTTTTTTGATATGGAACTTATTTGTGTTTTGTATCATCCTCATTTTCCCTCATCCCTTAATGTTAGCAGCGATTTGATCATTGACCAAACATATAGATCCAGGAGCCAAAACACTTGTGAACTAAAAGGCTTATAAAAATTGGCTGCTGGATCACTTTCTGAGGACTTTGATGTATTTAGAAGCTGATTAGTTCGAGAACACTTCAGGTTTATTGTAGTCATCCTTAACAAACAGTCAAACTTAACAGTAGTTATGTTCATCAGAAAACAAATAAGTATTGCTCATAAAAATCCAGCTGCAGTGAACTTTTATCAGGCAAATTGCTTCCCAAATTAAACCTGCAATAATCCTTTAAAGGCAATTGCACTTAAACACAGTGGATTTGGGTTACATTTCATAATTTTAATGTTCTGGGGTGAGCTCAGATTCTTTCTGCTCTTTTGGTACTTGTTACCAAATAACTGCTTTTCTAAATGAACAGATCTTACTATACATTAAAATTTATGGTCAAAATTGAGCTCTTGTGGTGTCTCCTCAGACTCAGACAGGCTTTTTGCCCCATATATCAAAGTAAGTGTTTTGTTTTATTTTTCTGTATTTTTTTAATTTGACTGGAGACATTCCCTGGACAGATTCATCTCTCTAAATGGTCGCAGTTGAATATATTTTAAGGGGGAGCACATACAGTTAGTGTTTTGCAAGGTAATTTTGTTTCTTTGATGATAAAGGATTCTTAAAGAAACCACGAGCCTTACTAAGTAATCCCATGGATCAGAAAAGGTATCAAGAAGAATTGTCTGAACTATATGGTCCGTGTGGCATGTTAAAGTCACTTTTTTCTTTTGAAAAATATTAATTTGTCAGCAAAAAGTTTTGTACTGAAAAAGTTTGCAATCAATAATTGGAACACTCATCTTGGAAACTTTTCCAGTACTTTATGTAACTGTATCTTATTAAAGAACTGGAGTGGTTTACAGAGCTTTCCAAAGTCTCTCAGATTCTTTATTGAGAAAGACGTCAATATAATTTCTGCTAACCTTATAATGCTTCCCATTTTAAACTCTTTTGACTTGTAGTCTAATTAATTTTTTTCATGCATTTTACTGTTTTCAATCCTACTCTGGATAGTCTTTGTCAAGAAAAGTGATGAAAATTTTTTGATAGAATTGCCTCTGAGTTGAATTTGAGAAGATAAATTGGTCTGGGGGAAAAAAAACACATGGATAATTTTCTCAAAACTAGTATTGGAGAAATGGCTTAGTCTTAATATCTTTACTTAGTTTTATTTTAAAAAATGTATTTTACAAGTATTTGAGATTAGTTTTTAAGAAGCATGTATTGGTTTGACAGACATTTTTGCCCCACAAATAAATGTAGACATATTTACAAAGAAATAGTGAACTTCCTTGCAAAAAAATGCTTGAATTCCAGTTTATTTACCGTCTAGCTATGAGGATTTCAAATAGCCATCAGACTCAGCGGGTCGTAAAGATAGTACCTCAGACTAGGATTCAAAAGAAGAAAATGTGAAGGCAAAGTGTAGCAGAAGTCATTCCTGCTCTGATAATTCAGGAGCACATAAAAAGACTTTTTGAGAGATGGATTGATATTCCAAGCTTTACAACTATGGTTATTTAGCTATTTGTTGTGATTAAAAAATTAAATCCTTTCTCACTTGCCAGTGGATTTTGACAGCTGCGTATGTACTTTCTGTTTGTCAGAGAGAATGGGTAAACAATTTTTGGCATGTATATTGTTTGCTAGGAACTATTTTATTTATTGTGTGAGATATTTTTGTAGATAAATAGTAAGGTATTTGCCCATTTGGTTAACAGGGCATTTTGAAAAGGAAAATAATGAAGAAAAAATAGTAAAATCATGGCTGGTACTGATCATCCAGTGTGTACTCTTCCCAGCAGGAAGACATGGATATTAACGTAAACATCAGTTACTAGTGGACGCTAAGTATAACAAAAATGGCATTACAGTATTCAAGAGAAAACAAAAGATGCTTGTGTAAAATACTTATAGTATGGAAGAGGGAATGTGCCATTTTTCCAGCCAATGTTAAGTAGCACTAAACCTTCAGCTGCCTCTCATAAAGTACCAAGCAAAGATATGGAGATGGATCAGAAAGCCAAACCAAAATTATTCATAGAATGTCTTTGCTTAATTTCCAGAAAAATGTGAAGCTTTTAATGCAAGGTGCCTTCCCACATTCTAGGCAGGGAGAATGAGATGCCACATTGTAGAATCATTGATTTATTTTATTTTTTCTTTGAACTCAAATCTTAGCTAAGATTGGATTGATCTGCGACAGTAAAGACTCATAGCTCCTGGCTTTTTGCCAGCACTCTTGTTAAAACATTCGTGGAATTCATGATAAATTTCTTGTACAAGTGTCCTTTTACATCTTGATTCACTAGACTGAGTGTAGGAAGTAAGCGTCAATGGCAAATAACAAAGTAACTATTTCAAAGAGCTGCCACATGCCTTACATTTTTACAAATCGTTATTGACTTGAATTGTTGAGTCAGGGAAAGTGCTTCTCTTGCTGATGTATAACATGGCTGTGTGCAGAAGCTGAAACAGTCTTTGTGTTCATGCAAAGTTTCTTGTACTGACTAAAAGACATAGAGATTTTACAGGACTATTTTTTTAAAAAGAGTTTTTCTGTTATGTATTTTACTGTCTGTGAATACCATGCTCCTTTGATGTTCCACAAATTTCATGAAGAATGCAAGACCAAGTAGAACATAAAAGCTATGTAGCTTTATTGTAGTTTGACTTCAATTGTGGGTTTTTATGAATCCATTCACAATAAAAAGTGGTAATTATTTTTCCCCCCCACATCTTTGATGCTTTCAGTGGCTAAATGATGTGGGGAGAATGTAAAAGGCATGACTTGGAAAATGAGGTTTTCCTTTCTTTTTATAATTGCAGTATTTATACAGCACTAGCAAATACATTTTTTCCTATGCCTAGTCCTGCTCGATGGGGATCACAGTTTTAAAAATTGCATTTTGACACAAGAAATATAGATGGGAAGCTTATGCTGAATGAGGTAACATTACCAGTATAAACTTTGGCACCTTCTCATTGATATGCAAGTTTATTCTGCAATTTTGGAACTGATGGTAAGGTTCTAATTAGTCTCTAGAGTATTCATGTGGAAAATAGATTGCTCATTAGCTTATCAACTTTCCGTTAAACTAATTGGCTATTTCTCATATCGAATGTGGAAACTGAAACGACACATGGTAATTTGTCTTCCAGATGTTGCAACTGCCTATCCAGATAAGAAGTCCATCTTGATGTATGTGACTTCGCTCTTTCAAGCCCTGCCCCAGCAAGTCACCATGGAAGCCATCAGGGAGGTGGAGATGCTGCCATGGCACACCAGGATCACTAGAGAAGAGCACGTAGAAGTACACGAACAGCATTTTTCACAAGAAGTGAGTTTCACTTTTCTTCTTTCATCTTGCTGCGCTAAAGCGGTTGTTTCCCTGCCTACCCCATGAGTTGGATGTTAAATGGCCAGTGGAAGACAAAAATCCCATGGGTATAATGGGCAAAGTCTCCTCCACAGGCAAGTCAGATGTACTTCTCTGCATGTACTTTCATACTGGTTTTCATCTCACACCAGACTGTTTTAAAAATTACTATTCAGCAAGTAAGTGCTTTGCACTTCAGTTGTCCAGCATTGTGCATTTTGATGGTGGCAGGACACATCAAGGAAAAACAAATTTGGGGAGGCTACATTTAAAAGCAGATAGAAACATTCTTAACATTTTAGAGAATAGATATTGGTGTTTATCCATAGTCATGATACATTTTTAATTTTTTAGCATTTTATTTAATATGACCTGCATTTTAAAATAATCTCTTCTCAGTTTACTGTTGTCCTCTTAAAAAAAATAATGTAATAATTGGAATTTATTTATGATTACAATGTCAGTTTTTGTTTTTACTGAAACCATCAGACAGCCTCTGTTGAAGTGTTTAGTGCATTTTAGGCCTGGATAACTTGTCAGAATTTAATCTGTATGGTTGGGTATGGGATGCTTACTTTATTTTAGAGTACTGAGCAGATAAATATTGGCTCTGTTTATTCAAGATGTGACAAAAGATCACTTGCTTTTTGAGCCTCTGCTTGTAAATTATAAAAAAGCTTCACTTTGCATTGGTGTTCTGCTGGTGTGGAGTCCTGACAGTTTGTTGCTTTTGGAAAGGGTGTCAGATTAAATGGGAGGTTTCCTTAATACCATCCCATTTTGCCTGCTGAATACCAACACTGTCCTTGAAAAATGACCTTCCTGCTTCTTTTTCTTCAACTGCTCTTGGAATCAATACTTACTTCTACAATCCATGCTCCTACCCATGTGTACATTCTAATTTATTCGTAGATCACAGTCAGTGTACCCCAGGGACCTTCGCCTTCTCCTAAACCGCGGTTCAAAAGTTACGCGTACGCACAGGCGGTCTATGTCACAACCCCTGACCAAAAAAGGAGGCAAGTTCCTCCACAGGTCTGTCAATATTGCAATTTTTTGAGAGAGTTGTTTTGTTAAGCTCGTGCTTGGAGTGAAAGAGCTCATGCACTTTGCTTCTACCTGATCTTAATGACCTGCTTTTTCCAGGACTTTTTTCTGTCGAGTTTTACTTTTCCCTGTGTATTTCTGCATGGCTGGCAATAGCTGTTGTGCTGATTGTAGGGGATGATTAACATTCAGGCACTGCTGTTTCAGAATCATAAATTTCCTTCTTTGTTCAGTCATTTTTTAAAATAGTACATATATTGCCTTAAAAAAGTATTAGAAGAACAAATCTAACATAAGCCATATTTGGCATCTATTATATTACAGCCTCAGGTTCAGTTATAGAAAAAAAAAAGAACCATTGGCTTTCTCTCTTTTTCTTACCCTTCCTGTTAAAGAAAATAGTTAATGATGGCATTTCTCAGAAGGTTACTGTAGTTGGAAAAGAAGGTGAAACAAGTATTAAATTTTACCCTGTGTTATTGGGTTACAACAGTTGGTAATTTTTATCACAAATGGCATCTTGCTGGTACTGAGGTTAAGGGGTTATATTTGATTTTTTATTTATTTGTTTGGTTTTATTTTTACCTTTAAATAGCTGGGGTGGTTTAATAAAACTTGTTTCAAGTAATCCTTATAATGAGAATTTCAGTAGTTGAATTTTTATAACTTTTGACAAGTATGAGACCCAAAGGTCATATTGTGTACTGCAATGTGATTTCCTTTCATTACTTCAGGGAGAAAAGATCTCTGTGTATGTGGTGCTACAGTTTGAGTTTGCCTCTAGGTACTTAATTCTGTCTAACATCTAAAAATCTATTGCAAAATTATACTTCTATTCAACATTGTATTCAAATCTACTGTTCAAGTGACAGGTTTTTTATTGAATAATGACTTCCTTTAAATACTCCAGGACAGAAAGCCTGTGCACACAAATGTGAGCCCTGCCTACATTACTCTAACATCAAATGTGTTGCAGTGATGAGTCACACAGCTTTGAAACAAGATGCTTAAAGCAATTGTAATTGTTCTACTTAGACATTATACAGATATTTTAGAGTAATGAAAAGTTATTTTACAGGATAGATTTTTTTTCTTTTTCTTCAGGTACTTTTATTGTGATCACTTGCAGGTTTTTTCAGCACCTCCACCTTCAAAAGTAATGTAGAAACTGAAATAAATGAAGACATTTCTACACAAAGCATGGTTGCTGAAATTTACTAAGATATAATTTGATTATCCAGTCCTCATCTTGCATTCCAGTTTTCAGATCTCTTCTTCTTGAATTTGGAAGCTTCATCTACTACACCTTCATGCAAGAATTAATACAATATATTATAATTCTACCAATATGGCAGGAGCTGAAGACACAACCAGAATCTGAGCCAAATTGTGCTACAGCCACAACAGATATTAACAAATGGAAAGCATTTACTTAAGATTCCTTTGGGAAAACCACCAAGCAAATTCTCATTATAATCAAGATAGACTTGAATTATATATATAGTTATTAATATCCCAAATCAATACATGGATTTATTAGTCAGTGGTTATTTTTTTTTGCCTTCAGCTATGTATTTCTTAAAGAAAAGCTGTTGTTTACCTGTTAAAGCAAGTTTATAATGCTGGTTAAATAGTGGCTTATAATGTTTTCTCCAGATACATGGAGGTGGTATAACTTAATACCATCTATTTTAACTAAAAAAAAAAATATTATTTCCTTTTCATTTCTTAGTAGCATTTCAATTTTCTGCCAGCTATATTATGATTTTTGGATACCACTGCAAAAAATGCAGTTGCCTTAAGCTTTTTAGGAAAATCTAATTCTCTAGGGGACTGCAATAAAGAAATCAGGAGAAATTAAACTTTTTTTTTCTCTTGGATTTTTTCAAGTTTAAGGAGGTGACTCTAATTTCCATCTAGCTATCAAAGAAAAGTTCATTAGATTTAGTTGACTGTTGCCTGCCAATTTCCATGGTATTTTTGGTGCTGTCATAGAGAAGCAATTTTCCCAAAGTATTTTGGTCTTCTGTTAAAATCATGGAATCATTCTTTTTTTCTAAATCTCTGCAGAATTTTTGCTTATAGGACTTGAATATTATAATTTCCCCAAAACAGTCATAATTAAATAAGACCTCTTTCCAAAGATTTTGATCATGATCCTTCAAATTTGACCAAATATGGCTTTTGATACATGGCATACATTTGCTTCATATGTCAGTTGTCAGAAATTGAAAGAGATATGAATTGTGATTCTCTGTGCTCCATATTGGCAAGAAGGAATAACATTTCCTTTCACACCATCATTTGTCAAAGTTCTTTCTCTTCTATCTTCTACCCTTGTCTTTTCTTTTATGTCACATTTCACCTCATTTCTCTTTCCTCATCTTCACTCTTCCTAGTAGCTTCACAACTTGTGTGCTTTCAAATTCACCCTTCCTTTCTGAATTCTTACTCTGCACTTAGGAGGGTACTTGCAAGACCTTGCAATTATTTCTGTTGTGCAAATTGTGGACAGACAAGTTTTGCTTTTTTAACTGTGACATTCCTCAAATTCAAGGGCAATCATTGCTCTGCAAACCTGTTCACTCAATGCCTTCTTGTTCAGTCAGTGCTTCACCACTTCTGGTTGAACCAGTGAAACATTTTCAAATGCCAGAGGTAACACAAATAACAGTTTTTCTGCTAAAATTCAAGAAAGATTTTCCTCCTTTACCTTGTTTATTTAGACAGTTTTAATAAACTCATGATGATCTTGGGTCAAGAATCTACTTCTCAAACCTGAATCCTTGAATTTCCTGAATGAACACTAAAAAAGGTCCAACAGGAAATACTTATGGTTTTCAGTTTTTATGTCAGTTTTTATGTGGCAGTTAATGATTGGCAATTATAGAAGGCTTGCCTGAATTTGCAGGTCTGTATTTTGTCTTGTATGTGTTCTTGTAATAAGGCTTCACTTAGAAATATCCAGCTTAACACACAAATAAAAGGATCCTCAAGTAATTTTCTGAGACATTTCAAACTCCTAATTTAAAACTACTCATTGTCTTCTGTTTATATTTATGAAAGCACTGGGGTTTGTGTTATTGATTTATTTCATTGAACACCTGACCAAGAAGAATGTTGTGTTTACTTTACATTTTGGTTTATCAGAGCAGTTCCTAGTATTGATCCCAGGCAAAACTCCTATCTCACTGCTTTCATCTTTACTTGTTCTACAGGTCTTTTAAATTCCTTGGTGGTGGTGACTCTACCACTTCTCTAGGCAGACTGTTCCAGTGCTTGATAACCCTTACAGTGACAAATTTTTTCCCATTGTCCAATCTGAACCTCTCCTGGCACAACTTGAAGCCACTTCCCCCTATTTCTATCACTTGTAATGTAGGAGAGGAGGCCAACCTCCACCTCACTACAAACTCTCTTCAAATTGCTGTAGAAAGCAATAAGGTCCCCAAGTTTTCCCCCAAGCCTCCTTTTCTCCAGGCCAAACACCCCCAGCTCCCTCAGCTGCTCCTCATCAGACCTGTGCTCCAGACCCTTCCC
>JAXCLO010000001.1:105328995-105344596 GCA_035583995.1 Arremon aurantiirostris | reverse complement strand
TACAATGCTTTTAGATTTCCTGTCCTGTCTTACACCATCACATGGCTGAATTCTGTACAGCTAAAATAAAACCAATGAGGGTTTTAAATTAAGATGGTTTTAAAAAATGTGGGCAGGATCTGCATTATGCCATTAAAATGCCTGTGCTCAAGTGTATCTGTAACTTTGAGGAAATAGCTTCGTGTTTTACCCCTTTAGAAAGTGTTAAGACCTCTGTGGAGAAAACTTTTGTGCCCCAGGTGCATGTAATACTCTTCATTGTAAAATCTTTAATATTTTTGGTGTGTTACAAATGGTTCTATTGATTTTGAGAAGGGAAGGGACATTTAATTCCCTACTCCCATGCAGAGCCAATGTGAGGTTCTGCTTCTGGAATGTCCTTTTGCCCAAATCATCGCTCTGTGAGATAGTGGATAACCATTTTTCTGTTGTATTTAACCATACCATTAGAGTTGTCTGTTTTCAGGGTCTGTAGGAAGTGCTGTGGGTTGTTTGTTAGTTCACATTTGTGTGGCAGGGAGATCTGCATGTTTGCCTGAAGCAGTGACCTTTGGAAGACTGCATTGCTGATCTCTACTGACCATGAAAGTGCTGATATCTTTCTTTCCCTCAATGATTTTGATACAACAGAAGCTGTGCCTTGTAATGCTTGTGTAGAACACTTTCCCTCTAAGATACTGCGAAATGTATTTTTTCATTTTGGTCAGCATGTACAGATTTTAGATCCATGTATAGAAAAGAAAATATTCTTACATTTTCCAAGTTTATTTCCTGCAGCATCTGTCTCTATATACAGTAATATTAAAGAATTTTGCCTTATAGTTTTCTAACATTTATAATTATTTTAATCAATATTATTAATAAAGGTATGTTAGCATGTGGCAATCCGTGAGCTAAGGGAAAAGAAGGAATAAATAGTACGTTTTATAAGAAAAATAGATTTAGGGTGGAGGGTAACAAACAATTTTTTAGATGTTGAAATTTTTTTTAAAAATTCCAGTCCTGAAAGAATAATAACAAATAGCAAAAGAAAGAACTTCAAAAATATAAAAATTATATGGAACAACATGGTGTTTGTAGAGAAGGCATTTGTTTTGTTCGGACTTAATTAAGGTGTAGCGAAGAAATATATTTTGATGTAATAAATAACTCTTAAAAATTAAAAAGGAAAGTTTAGTTGTTTCATAGGGATGTCATTAAAGCAGAAACAGTCATTTAAGTAAACTGTGAATCATGTAGTGAGGTATCAAACTTTGAAAAACAGATGTATGTTTTAAAAGAGTCCAAAATGAAATTTCCCCCTGCAAAAAAACAAAGTGATTACTTGAAAACAGTAGCAATCTTTTATGGAAGTAGTTATAAGAACTTTTTGCAAGTAATTTGGAAAATATTAAAAAAAGAAAAAAGCTTACCTCTTAAGTATGACTAAGAATAAAATCTGGTTTAAGTTAAAGCCTAGCTCCCAATAATATATAAACATATGTGTGTTTAGAGGAGGCTGAAACCACAAAAAACATAGGTGAAAGTACAATATGCAAGTTTAATATTTGATGTTTATGTAGGCCATCTTCCAGGTTTATATGTTCCTACCTTCTTTATTTCTGCAGTAATCTTTCCAGATTTCTTTTTAATACTCACATCCTATCTAACATAACAGTATTTGCAACTTCTACCAGAAGTGCTTTTTATCTTCATTTGAACAAAATGGCAATTGTCTTAAGATCTGTTGGTCCAGTATATTGTTTGTATCAGCTTCTGAATTGCCAACTCTTGCATACTAAGGTTGATATTTCTTCACTCTATAAGTAAAACATTTTCCTAACTTTGCTTTTGAGAGGTCTTCTGTCTGGTAGTTTGGAGTGGTTTGTGTTTTGCTTAGTGGACAACACATATCAATTTCAGTTCTGTGGGGTTTTCGTTGTTTTTTTTTTAGGGGGGGAGGGGTTCAAAAATAAAGCAAATCTAATATTGATTTTTCTCTGTTTTGTATTCTAATGCATTGCTCTTGGAGTACCAACAAAAGAATTTTTAAAATAATTCTATTGTCTCTCAAAAACAAACAAAAAACATAAACCAGAAAAGGGAGAAGGGGGGAGATAAGTTCTAAAGATTGCTTTATTAAAAAAAACAAAACAAAAACCCACCATGAGCATCACATACAGAGAGCAGTAAATTGAGATACAAGTCAAAGACTGTCAATGAGATGAGGGGACTTCCTAACTTTGAATTTGATAATAGGAACAAAAACTAAAGATTCTACAGCATTTTGTCCTTTCTGAAAGGTATTGAGGTATGATAACAATAAATGATTACATGTTTGCATAAGTTTTCCCACTTGAATTTCATTTGCCAAATGAATTACAAAGTACAATTCCATAGTACAGTATGTGTTGTATGTTACTCCAGCCCCTCAATGTCATTTTATTCAGTAGAGATTATCTTTTTAAAAGTGTCCTCTAGTCTATTTATAATTGACTACTCCCTTCCAGAGTACATTCAGTTTCTGTCCAATATCTTTAGTCCTAAAAATTACCTTCAGTATTTCTCTGATCTCATTTACTTCTATTCGCACTCTTAATCACAGTGCTCTTGTGTCTTCTCTACATCACCAAGGAAATGCTCTCTCTGTTATGCCATGCCATCTTTTGCTATTTCTCATTTTTTCATGGTTCTCCTGTCCCTTTTAAGTTCAGTCTCAAAATCTCTCTCTTCTGCAGTGAGGGCTTAAATCAAGTTTTAACTCGTTCATCTTCAGCCTCCTAATTTTCTGTTTTTTCTTTCACTCTTTAGCCTTGTTCCTGTTTTGGTTTTTTTTCCCCTTTCTATGAATATACATGATGGCAACTGCAATGAATATACTATTTAATACCTACAGCTTAGAACCATGCATTATATTTTAGTGAATATGAGTACATTTATATATGATATGGGGAAGGATAATATTGCTTGGAAAAATTTAACCTGTAAGGCACCTATAATTCTTTTCTGCCACATCAGCAATATCAGGAAAAATTATTTGTTAAAATATTTGAAGATTCTCTTTCAACATTCTGGTAACTATTTGAAGAGCAAAAATAGTTAATTTATTTGTGGAAGAATGTACTATGAGTAAATAAATAAATCTCAACAAGTATGCAATTCCAGAATTGGGACATTGCTTTTCACTATAGCTCAACTAGCAAAGCAAAGAGGAAATGAGAAGATGAAAGCAAATATTGAGAAAGAAAGAAAGAATAAAGATAAGAATATGGTTTTGGAACAGCACATTTATAATGTATTTTTTAAGCTGACAATTTCAGAATTACTTGTATCTGTTAGGAATTTTGCATCTACAAAGCTGCATATTAGTTTTACATTGTCTATATAATGGGAATTTAGAAGCTTGTAACTCACTGGTTCATGCCCAACTCTTTAGTAATTGGATCTGACTACATCTGAATATTCTCACTTACTCATTCTCCACTGGTTTGTGGCTCAGAAATTTCTTGATCTGGAGATGGCATCTTTTATTTAAAAGTCCTCAGTGGATTTTTATCCTGTTCTTCTATCCATTTACAGCTCTCTGTAAGCTTTTAAGAAAGTTTTCTATATAGTTTTCAGAGGGACTTCTTTGTAGTTCCCATTCTTATCTTTTGGATGTATTTTACTATTTTTTGTATTAATACCCAATTTATAAACCTGAAACTCTGCATTCAGGAAAGGAGAAAAAACCCTTTGTGATATAAGTAGTTAAAATTATAACTTATCCACAGCTTTTGATTTATTATTCAGAGCATGTGCTACGAGAAAGGTAGTTACACTACAGAATTATTAAAAAAAAAAAAACCTAAACAAATATTAAATTACTTGATCATTTTCTGTAACAACCTTTTGGTTGGTTTTTAATTTTAAATTGAGAACAAATTCATTGCAGTGATTTCCATTGGAGAAGGAGAACCTCTTTAATAGAAAATAAAGTACATTTTGGAAGAGTTTAAATACAAAATGTATAAACTGCATAAGAGCCATGAATGGGATATTCATCTTATTCAAGCAAATTTCGCTACTGAGATTTTAGATGACATTGCAAAACCACCTGTTTTAATAATTCCTTCCAACTCTAATAGCATAATTCAACAAATGCTGTTGAATACTCTGAAATCTCCAGGACCTCAACCTCAGCTTCACAGAAACTGAGTCGTATATCCACTAATTGGCTCTTGCCTCAGAATCTTTATTTCTCAAAAGAAAAAAATATCTTAGACATGTATCATGTTGAAGTTAATTGCTAAGGCTGTTGATGCTTTTGAAGGCATTTTGATATTGCACTATGTGAAAACATAAAAGGAGTTTTGAAGTTAAATATTTTTATTGAGAAGATGGGAATGTCTTTTATGCTATGGGATAACACAGATTTTGCTGACAGCAATGACAGGAGAAGGAATAGGGAGAAAGAAAAGGAAGAAATAACAACTGAATGAGATGCTGAAAAGAGAAGGCTACTTTTTCTTCCAGAATGATAGAGCCACATTTATACATTTTCATAGTTTTTTGAACTATAAGGCTGTAGAATTCACTATAAAATATATGTGAAAATAGAAAAAACAAAACAAACAAACAAAAAGAAACACCCAGATTTTTTCCCCACTTTTTGCTTTTGGCCTGCGTTTCTGTAATCTTAATCTTGAAATCTCCATTTGTATTTTAGGTGGATACCTTTTGATATTTGTTTCTTGATTCGTCTGTTGCCGGAGAGAAGTGGGGTGCAGTCTGTATTTCAATCTCAATCAGTTGTACGACGTGTTAAAAAAATAATTCAGTACATTTTTGGACAATCCATTTGCATTTCTCTTAGTTAAGAAATAATTCACCTCTTTCCATTCAAGTTTTCTGTTTATATATTTAATAGTTTTTCTCCACATGGAGGTTTTGATAATGCAATTTAGAACATAGAACATTTCATAGAATGGTTTAGGTTAGAAGAGGTGTTAAAGATCTTTAAAGAACTTTAACTTGTCTTTCTCAGAGCAGTCTCCTTCAAAGTGGATGTTACATTAGTCACTACAACATTTAGAATTTGCTTTTTAAAATTAAAATGAAATAAGCATGGCCATTGTCTATTCAATCTTGCATATTTTTCATGCTACTGAACTGTTCTGTGACCACAATTCAAATTTTAAGGTGGTCTTATCATCATTAGTGGATAAAAATACCTTTTCCTTTTTTTGTCTGTGTCTATGTGTCAGCACAAAACACTCTGGGAATTTCTCAAATAAGCTGAATCTGCTGATCTGGAGTTATGTTGTTGGTAGCATTACTGGGAAAAGGCCCCAGGCTTTTCCCAGTAAAATACAGTGAAATACTGACCTGCAGTATTTCATCAGGACCCAGTTACCATTCACTCTTGGAGAGTTCTGAGAAGAGTCATTAGTTAATACTGAAAACTTATCCTGAGGTGAAAATTTCACCTTACTTTTTGTAGAGTGGGGCCTAATTTATGTATTATGTAGAGGCCAAATGATCTCACAGTCTACTGCATGACATGACAGCATCTGAAATACACTTCCCCTTAAAATGTGCCCAGCTCTGTCATCAGGAAAGGGAAGGTTTGAAGAATGGTGGGTAGATGAACCCTTTCAACAGGAAGAAATCATAATTTTGTTGTAGATTTATGGTGAAAGTAATTCAATTCAGTCACAGTCAGTGACTGAATGGTCAGAGCCATGGTTCATAATTGCTTGAATAGGAAGTGCTTTCCTTAGAGAGGCAAATACTTGTGTCTTGTCATCAGCAATGCTACAAACAGCAATTCATTTTTATGAGCAGCAAAACTCAACAAAATTAAAACCCATAAATAAACAGAGACTGAATGTTTTCCCTGGAGACTTTATGAAAGCAGCATGTTTTGATACACTTTGAGTCAAGTAGCTACTAAGCAAAACTTGATTTGATATTTTTCCAAGTACAGGTGTGTTGAAGAAAGAAAGCTAAGGGGAAAATCTTTCTGCAAAGCACTGACTCACTTGACCATGTGTTCAAGATGAAAAGAAAAGTTTTCTACTTTTTAGAATGTTTGATCATTATGGGCAGCTGGCAGCCTTGATTCCTGTCTCTTAAGTCTGAGGACCATCTTACCTGTCCTCACAGTTCCCAGTCTTAGTCTCTTCCCCAAGCCAGTTGATTGCAGGTTTTTTCACTGTCTTTAAGTTATCTTAAGCTAACTTCTACATTTGAGTCCCCAAGGTGCAACGTTTTGCTTTAATGCCAATAAATTCTTAGTCTCTTTCAGTCTTTATTTGTACCAGCTGTACCCGTGTAGAGTAGTCGACAAAATTAATTTTCTTTTATTGCTTTCCTGTCAATAGTTCCAACCTTTTCCTTCCTTTGTAATGAATGTACTTTCATCAATACTGGCCTGGCTCTGCCTTTTCTCCTCAGCATATACATTGCCTAAGCTCCATTGATTTTTAATGACCTAATAATCTGCTGCATCTCAAAACTGCAGTTGCAAGGACAGGTCAATTCATCCAGGTGGAAACATATGCAGTAGAAATAGAATCACAGAGAAAATCAAGTACTAAAAATGTAACTTGTCTCAATTGAGGAAGCAAAACCTGCAATTTTTCAGATTTATCATAAGGCCAAGCCTGTGTGGCTTTTCAGACAAATAGAAAAATAAAAACGCAAAAGAATTAAAACAAAAAAAACCAACCAAAAAAAAAACCCCTCAAACAAAAAAATAAAGCCATACAAAAACCCCTCACCTTTCTTACTCTACATTCATTTACAATGATATAAAATGGAAGTACTAGCCTCATTTAGAACAATGAAATTGTTAACGTTACAATAACAAGTGTCTGAACCAATTTATCTTATAAGTTTTATTACTAGAAATTACTGAAATGTTCTGTCTGGACTTACCCGTTGAGAAAACATAATCTTGATTGTTGAAGACACCATTTTATCATTTAACATTTTAACAGTCATAATTTTGAAATACAAAGACATATAGAATAGATTTTGTAATGAGAAAGTTGGAGAAACCAAAAGAATAAGCAGTTGTTTCATTCTTAGATGATAGGAGGCATAGTTTGAGAGTGAATAATGTGAACTATTTTCTGAGACTCTAATCCTGCAAAGGGGGTGTTCAAAATGAGAAAGATACTCTCAACTGAAATTGGCCTTTAATAAAAAATGTTTCTTTAAAATTTTATGTCTTTGAGTTTAAAAGCTTTAAATGTCCAGAGCCACATTCTTTATCGTTAACAATGGGACAGGCAGTTTCTGAAGTAAGGAAATACATAATATAAATAAGAGTGCTGGAATGAGCCCTATAGATTTCCTGGAAAACTACTTTCTAAAGCCACCCAACTAACTTCTAAAACTCAGAATCAGTCTTTATGTATTAATAGAAACATTCTTTGAGAATTTGCTAACACAACTAATCCTTCTCCTCCCTTTAGGAACATAACGCAATAACAGGTGAGGAACACTTTGTCCCCTCATTTTCTCACCTTGGAGGAGCTACAAGCTCATGGTTTAAATTCTGTGAAATAATTAATACATTTGCCAGAAATAGCTAATTTTTTTCCAAGCTTCTGAAGGTCAGAGGATTTTTACTTTCACTTACTATACTTTAAATTAAATCTTCAGAGTCCCTGGCATCTTTCAGCCCCCACACCCAAGCAGAGGATGGTGAGATGTACAGAGATTAAACTCCCATTGTTTTGTCTAGGTATAATTCATCTATGTGCAACAGAAAGTAAAGGAAAAAAAAAAGTGTCTAGAGGACAACATATGGGTCCAGAGCAATTTTTTATTTTTACATCAGTACATAAGAATAACCAGGATTGTTACGTGCAAAAGTGTCTGATCATTTTTCAAAACAGTCTGGGAGAGGACTGCCTGACTGATTCCCAGCTTCATGTGCTGCAGTGTTCATTAAACATTAAAATTCCTCATGTCATTTTCACTGGTGTTGGTCAGCTTTCTACCAAGTACAGCAACCTTGGGAGTTCTCTGGCTCCAGGAGGGCTCACCTGCAGAGGAAGGCTGCTGTCCATGGTCCTGGAGAGCTCAACAGGTCTCAATTTAGTACTGCTGCTTCCAGGGTCATGAGACAATTGCCTTTAGGCATAGTAACTTTCCATCTTGGCAACAATTTGGGTCAGTAAATTTCTTTAAAGGTTGGATAACAAAACTGTTGTTCTTCTCAGGTTATTTCATTGGTTTAGGCAAGAAAAATGACTTTCTAAGACTGTTCATTAGGAAACAGTTGACTCATTAGCCAACATAAGTTCATGGGAACAGATAATATTTGTGATGAGTTCAAGGCCAAGGCTCACATGCATTTCTGACATGATTGTGCAGCCCAAGGAGGAGGGAGGGATGCACCACCACAATGAGATTTTGTGGAAGTTTTTATTCAGTAAATTACTCTATTTGCTCTAAGACAATCAAGTTTGTGTTGCATACTCATTATATACTTTATTAAGAATAGAGTTTGATTTAAGAATGAAACTGTATTCATATTTAGGCAGCTTTTTTCCCTAAGAATAGCTTTCCTAGCATTATATGGCTATAGCAATTTTACTTCAGCCTGTCTTCATTGTTTTTCATTCTCTTAAAAATGTTTAGAAACAGCCATCACAACTTATATCAGATATCCATATTAATAACTGTCTTATCCATGTAGTATATGCAATGCCTTAAAATTATATTTTTTCTTACTTTCTTAGGAATTTCAAAGAGATTTCATGTAAATTTCTAAACAAGAACAGTCACAGATTGTGCTGCTTGGTTGCCTACCAATGTGAATTATAAGTATCAGAGGTTTCCATTCTTGTTTGTCTTATGTGAATTATTTCATTTTGGGAATATTCTTAGTGCTGTAGGATCTGCACACTTAAATTTGGGGTTTGTTGAGGGATGAATAATGGGTATAATGATCTTTGAAACTCTACTTTTGTTTTGGTTTTTAATACAAAGATTATGCCATAAGCATTAGGTCAGTAGTTGCCCGTTTCTATGTGTTTCATGTTCCATTTACAGCTAATTCCACTGATCTGATACCCGTTTTTCATTCAATATGCAATATAAGCAAGGATGGCCTGTTATCTTTTGGAGAGAAAACAACACTGACAGAAGTAGTAGATATGAGATATAACAATGTTTATAAGTATTTTTTGACAAGTCAAAAAACAACAGTTGCCTCCAAGGAGTGTTTTTTATCCTTGAAGACATTTTACAGTATTACAACTTTAGCATTCTTTCCTTGTGTATTTTTCTCTTAGTCTTTTTCTGTTTCTCTTATGTCAGAAAATAGCCTTTGTTTCCCTTTTTTTCCCTTTTCTTTTCTTTTTTTTTAATTTTGATTGACAACACAATTTGAAATACCTGTCTAGAAACTCTTTTTGTTTCTATTTTTATAAGAATCTTTTGGGTTTTTTTACTTCTTTGAGATGTTACAACAGATCTGAATTTAGTCTAGGCACCATTTTTTTCATAGGTCATGATTCCAAGATTTTTCAGTGCTCTTCTGTATAATATTTATGTTAGCATGAGAGAAAGCAGAGAAAGTGCTGATCATTAGGAAAAATTATACTTAGTAGCTGTTCCTCAGACAAAGTGTTGTTGGGGGCCCTTAGTTAAACACTTGACACATGTGAGACAATTGGGTGTCTGATCTAGAGAAAGAAGGATTTTCAGATGAAGAATTTTCAAACAAATTCAGACAACATAGATCATCACAGATCTCTACTAATATGATATCCCTAACCTCAGTCAACTGTTAAAGCATGTTTTTTACACTGTAATAGATATGAATATATACCATGATGTATTGCTATGGAAAGAAAAAAACCTACTATCTGTGAAAAGCACTGATCAAGTTATCCCTTTCCACAGTGGAGAAAAATGTATCTTGCTGCAGAAATGTGATGTGGTTGGGTGCAATTTCTTATTGTATTGTATATTGTTTGAAATCTAGAATTACACAGGTCAAAAATTAGTTTGTGCTGAAGGGATAAATGCCGACCATTTTCTCTGCTTCATTATTTATATTTCTTTAATATAGTACTTCCTTTTAACAAAAAAAACCCCAAATAAAAACCAAACACAATCCACTCTATGAAGTTCATCAGATTTCCAAGTCTGCTTTTCCTGATGAGAATTCAGTTACTGACTGTTGTGTTTCTCACACAAGTGGTGACAATCATGACTTTTACCTAGCCTAACACATATTTAGAGGTCTGCATAAATTTCATGTGAATATTAAATCTATGCATTACTGAATGATGCGGTTGTTGTAAAGATTGGAAATTTCATTTTTAATTATTACATTCCAAGCATTGCACTCCCTGAAGTCAGCTCACTTAGTTGAGCTCTAATCCCATATGGGCCATTCACGTAAGAGTTGGGCTTGATGATCTTCTGGGTCCCTTCCAACTCAGAGCCTGCTGTGTTCCTGCTTGTGGTTCTAATGATAACTTTAACTTTCAGTTCTAAACTCCAAAGAAAGGCTTTATTAGCTGCTTTGAGCATTTTATTGGCACAAATTTGTCAGTAGGAACAATTCTTGCCAAGTATAAAAACATTAACTGCCTTGTTTTGTTTTGTTTTTTTTTTTTTTATGGAAGCATAAGCTTATTTATATGTATAGATTGTTTTTAAATTAAATTCCTGACAAACTAGCTAAACTTGTTCAGAACTTTTTGAAAAACATATGGGATGATATCTTCTGTGGCAAATGCATTTTTTTCTTCTCTTCTGTCCTTGTTTTCTGCTGTTATACTAATCAATGAGTACTTGTTGATTTCTCTTGACTTTATGCAGTAGACCAGAAATTTCTGTTCTCATAAGAGATTTGGCTTCTAAAAAATAATTATAAGATTGGCCTTTGCAGAAAAGAGAAATCAACAGTAATACACTTGTGCTTGATTTTAAAAAGTTATGATTTCGCATGAGTTTTTGAGCTTTTCCAGCTTCCTGGAATGGTTTTCACAAAATATATGTCTGTGAATTGCTCAAGCCTAGCATTGCATGTAGTGTAAAGGTTTGTTGGTTCAGGTTTTTAAATGTCATGTTTTTCATAGATTCTCTGCAAAGTCAGAAAGTAACTTGCTATATGTTTGCATATATCATTTTATGAGCTTCTGTGGTAAGTATCTCTCTAAATATGTGGTAAATATTATTCTCATTTTTCACTATTCAGAAGACTTGATAGGGATTTTGAATAACAGTGTGAAATATCTAATTAAAATATAAGATTTTTTTATTTCCCTAAATCTTAACTGATCTTGGTCAGTTAACTGATTTTGTATTGCAAAGTACGTCCATGTATTGGCCATCTGATTTTTTTTTTCTTAGAAATACATTGTTTTCCTTTTATTCCTTTGTAGAACTGTCTAAGCAGGTGCCATTTTCATTGCTCATACAATTTTGGTTTTGGTCAGGTTTTAGCAAGTGTTGAAGAAAAGAAATTTAGCACCATGCGGATGGGGGCTGGAGATCTTGAAAACTACCAAACTGCTTTAGAAGAAGTGCTCACGTGGCTTCTCTCTGCTGAAGATGCATTACAAGCACAAGGAGATATATCCAATGATGTAGAAGTTGTTAAAGAACAGTTTCACACCCATGAGGTATATGTTCATACTAATATTTTGAAATTTATTTATTTTATTCTATTCTCTTTGATTTTTTTTAGGGGGGATTTGTGGGGTTTTTTTTTATTAATTTTGATTTGGAGAATGTAAACTGGAGACTCTGCCCTAAAATCATTGAATTTTTAGGTTGGAAAAGATCCTTAAGATCCTCAAGTCCAACCATTAACCTAACACTGCCAATTCCACCACTAAATGCTCCTAAAAAATGCTGCATCTATGCATCCAAGGATGGCAACTCAACCACTTCCCTGGAAGCCCATTCTAATGTTTGAGAACATTCAGCAGAGATGAGTTTTTTCCCTATAATCCAATGTATACATCCTCTGTTACAATTTGAGGCCATTTCCTCTCATTCTATCATTTGTTACTATACCCACCTCTTTGCAACCTTCTTCCAGCTCGTGGCAGAGATCGGAAGGGTCACCCTGCAGCCTGTTCTTCTCCAGACTAAACAGCTTTTTGGCCTTTGAAGAAAATTAAAGTGTTTATTTCCAGTTTATGTTACAAGTTTTGGTGAGGGTTTGAAAAGATTGAAACCAAGGTTGAAAATCGCGTTCGCAAAATGATGTGATTGTGTTCTTTCATTTCAAAGAATGCAACTCAAAACTGTTTTTTTTTATTTTTAATTTTTTAATTGTCAGGGGTTTATGATGGAGTTAACAGCTCACCAAGGACGTGTTGGTAATGTTTTGCAAGTTGGAAGTCAACTTCTATCAGCTGGAAAACTTTCAGATGAGGAAGAGAATGAAATCCAAGAACAGATGAATCTACTTAATTCTCGCTGGGAAAGTCTCAGGGTAGCAAGTATGGAAAAACAAAGCAAGTAAGTAATATGTTAGGTGTTATTACACCATATAATAATTAATTAATTAATTTTGACTGAAACAATCCTGAACTTGACTAACAGTTGAGATTTTCCTTCACTGTAAACAGAACTCCATCTTGTATCTGTTTTAACCTGAAATTTGATGTGCAGTGATTTTGAGCCTTGCATGTTGTTTGTAGCCTGGAAGCCACATAAAGCAGAAGGTACCAACAACTTGGACACAGATAACACTTTAACCAATGTTTGCGTCACCTACCTCACTTTTATTGGAGTGCAAATTACACTATTTTAAAAAGTGCAAGGCCTATAGTTTAAAGTTGAGGTACAAGTAGAAGTAGAGAAATAATCTATTAAATATTCACAATAATATTCGGAAATTTTTATTATTACTGTATCTGATTTTGATATTTTGATTTACATAGTGCCATCTGGGATAAGAAATTCCATAAATGTAAGAGCTTGTGATTATGCCACAGGGGAGTAATTTGGTTTATGGGATACAGGGATAAAGTATATATTTTCTTACTTTCTTCATAAATATATATTGAACATATTCAGTTATTCATCTTGCTCCTCTTTGTGCTTTTTCCAGTTCTACCTTGCCTTTTGGAGTTGATGGCTTGCCTATTGTATTAAAAAGTGAACTGTGATTTTTAACAATTGCATGACATAACTCTCTTTCTTCCCATATATTCTTAGCAATTCCAAACAATTGTTTTCTTTTCAGCTTGCTACTGAGTACTGAGAATGTTTCCTTTATTCTCTCTTCCTTTGACTATAAAATTGTTTCTGAGTTTCAGATGTTTCAACCTTACTTATTCCAATTCTCATATATTTTTGGAGAGAAAAAAATCTATGATTCTTTGCTGTAGGGAGTTTTTATTGGCCATACTTATTTTCTTTTAAATCAATACATGCAAGTCGTTATGTCTTTGAGTGGTACTTTTTCTACTTGAAATGTCCTTTAACACCAGTTGTTAAACCCATCTCCCAGCTGCAGCTGTAGGTCATTGCTTGAGGAATTGAGTGGCCTAGTGATTTCTAAAGCAGGTCATGTTTGGGTAATATGAGTTCAGTAAAAGACATAAAATAATAAGGGCTTCACAGAGAGTGTTGCACTACTATTTAATTTTCTATATAAAAAAGGAAATCTGTGATAAATTCAATGAGATTTGGGATAGGGCAAGAGAAAATTTCTCAGGAGAGATATACCTAGATATAGTTAATTCTGGCCTTTTGGTCAAACCACTGTGTTTCAAGAAACTGGCTGGATGAGTATAAAAAGTTTTCTTATCACAATATAATATATTTTTGGGTTATTGTACATAATTTAAACTCTCAGTATCCATCTTCTACTTCAATTTAAAGCACAATCTTCTGAGCAGATTGCTGTAATCTTGTCCCTAAGGCAAAAGTGACACTTTTAACCAACCAGAGATGGTTTTTGTGAAGATGAGAACAGCAAGACTGTCTGACCTCTGTAATGGTAATAGGAATTGTGAAAAAAGGCACCACACTTTACAGCACAAGGAAAACAAAAGCAAGTAATAAAAAAGGACAGGAGAAAGATATACTGATAAATATGCTATAAAAATGAAAGGGTCTTATAAAAAGTGATTTAGGAGGTCAGAATGTCAGAAGAAGTTTGGAACATAAAAATGCCTTTGTGTAAAAGCAGCCCAGATTGGATTTCTCATGTATTCACCATGTATTGAAAGTATTTGACTCTTTGAATAAGCAGTGCAGTGACTTGCTGAAGGAAAAATGGTTTTTTTTTTCTTTTTTATTTCTTCCTCCTGGCATTTCTCAAACAGTATTTTCTATGGTAAAGCATCTCAGTGATAAATATGTCACTGTAGAGAAAAGCAATGCAATTTACCACTTTTTAGGGAGTTCAACAGCTTTTTAAACCCATTCAATTCAATTTTTTTTTTTTAATTTGAAGCTTATCGAGCCATACTATAAACAAAGGTTTTGATAATCTCCTGAGGTATATAAATAGATATCAAACCTTCATATCAGGTGTTTGTAAAAGTATTTTGAAAGCAAGGAAATACCTGGTGAATAGTAAGAAAGAAGAAGCATTCTTTTGCTTTAGAAATAAACTGTGATTATGTTTTGTGATTACTTAATTTTTAAGTTTATGCTCCTTACTTCAGAATAATGTCAATAACATGTATAATATTTGTTTCATCATATTTTCCTATTCTTAAATTCAGCTTACTGTAACAAGTTTTCTCTAGAGTGTATTTAATTTAATGCTAAGAGGAATATCTCCAGGATGAAGCAGTGTACTTTATAATTGCTTAGTTTAGAACATCCAGACAATGAAATACACAGTTGAAAGTGAAGGACTGAGATCTAAGATCCCTAATCCCTTGTAAACCATGGGCTTTATTGAAACAGGCTATCATCCTTCTGTACTCTATCTGTAATTAATAGAGAGATTAGGATGGAAACAATACTATATGAGTCCTGTGGTGGTTTTAATCAATCTTTAAAATATAATTTCTGGCTTAAAATAAAAAAAAATATAGAAAAAAAACCAAATCTGAAATCCAAAAATGCTGTTGATGAAGGTTTTGTTTAGGACAGTTTCGAGAATTTCTGAAGAGGAAAGTCTAGGTGGAAATCTGTCATGGATTTTTGAACAGATCATTTTGTATCTATCTATCTATGCAATTTGATTAGGCAAAACTGAAGTATTTCCTGGTAAAATTTCAAAGTATTTTCCATTGAAAAACTGAAAATATAATATTTTTTCTATTTAATATCCTAAAATTAGAGGAAGCCTGGTAAGATCAGTTGTTTGAGCAGTTTTCAAAATACTTGTAGCAAATAAAACAAGCTTTAAAAAAAAAGAGTGTAGAAATATTGAATTCCAACTCTAATAGAAAAGCAGCTGCAATACAAAGCTTTAACAGATAGAATATTATATGATCTAGTCAGTTCCTAAAGAAAAGGCTTCAGAACAATTTGTCTAAATCAAAACTATTTCAAAAAAGTTTCAATTACCTTCTCTATAGAATTTGCTGTGTTGGAAGGTATTACAGCGGCCTGAGTGGGTCGCTGGGGGTGAGAGAAGGACGAGAATCTTGTTTCTTGATCAGAAGGCTGGATTTATTGATATATG
>JAXCLO010000001.1:105272021-105328895 GCA_035583995.1 Arremon aurantiirostris | reverse complement strand
GGCTTCAGAACAATTTGTCTAAATCAAAACTATTTCAAAAAAGTTTCAATTACCTTCTCTATAGAATTTACTGTGTTGGAAGGGACCCATTGAGATCATCAAGTCCAACTCCTGGCCCTGCACAGACCCCAACAGTCACCCCCAGTGCCTGAGAGAATTCCCCAAACACTTCTGGAGCTCTGTCAGGCTGGGGCTGGAACCACTGCCCTGGGGAGCCTGTTCCCCTTCCAAAGCATGCATTCAAAATGATGTATTTCTCTTCTGCCTTCAAATGCAACCTTGTGAAAATCTGTCAGTATATGGGGCAGATGTTTCTGCTTGTTGTTTTCTTCACTTACAAATTCTAATTAATTTTTATTTGTTTTACAGTTTACATAAAGTCCTAATGGATCTGCAGAATCAGCAGCTAGCCCAGCTAGCTGACTGGCTGACAAAAACAGAGGAAAGGACAAAGAAAACTGATTTGGAGCCCTTAGGTCCAGATCTAGAGGACCTAAAGCGCCAAATAGAAGAGCATAAGGTATGCTGTGATGGGCTTCCAAAGGCATAAAAACCAAATTGGGTGTTTGACATTTTAAAATCTCTACTCCTACCATTAGAGCATAGCAAAGTAATATGAAATCTTGGTTTAATATTTATTGTTCTGTACAGTTAACAACCTTTTGTAGACTTACTTTATCATCACTATGAGTTTTATTCTGATATTAAAAAAATATTGCTTTCTTTTTATGTATAAGCAATATACTAGAATATTCAAGGCAACTCTAACATCTTTTCATTACATTAGGAATGAAAATATATCAGATTTTTTAATGCTTGTGTATTCTTCTTGTTTGTTTTCTCTTACATGTTGTAGCAGCAATGATGCAGTTGTCAGACCACATAATATTGTTAGGACTCTAGAGATCCTGAATATATATTTGTGCTGAATATATATTATGCACTGTAAAATGCACTACTTTCTAGCAGTAGAAAATAATTTTTGGTAATGTACAAAACAATAAAAAAAAAAAGCAACCAACCAAACTCAGGAATAGATGGAATTTAATAAGATGGAATTTGACCAATTTATCTCACATTATGTAAGGGTAATTTTTAATTGGAAGAATAAAGAACTAAAATGAGAGAGAGGGTAGTTTGTGTGGTAGTTTGAATGAATTTACTGGATTAGAATGCCTTGCTTCATATTAATTTAGATTTAAAAATAAATTTATATATGTGTCTACAGCACGTAAGGAAACAGAAAAATATAGAAAACAGAGGAGATTTGTGAGGTGTTGGAGATTTAATATGATGACCTTTTAATGTCTCTCCATCAATGGCTCAAAGCAGTTCCTTGCCATGGTATCTTGAGAGATTTTAACACCTGATGCTTCTTGGCCTGTGTCAGTGCTAATCCAGGTTTTAGAGGGCAGATCATCCTGAAAAACAATTCAAAATGAAATCAGCTTTTACAGTTCTTTTAAAAATAGGTCAAAAGCTGCAAAAGACATCATGATGCACTTGTGTGTTAAAGATGATTTCTTTGCATTCTGATTAAGGAGTGTTACTGAAGAAGAATACAAATTCTGCAGCTCCTGCTGCTGCTGGTGCTGTCTGTGCTTGCCCTGTGAGGAGATAATGCATTTCAGTATGTGGGTTTGCTAGCTAAGGACATTTTCTGATATTAAATTTTCTTTTCAAAAAAGACAGAAGGAAATTATGAAATGGTAATTGGAGAAAGGAACATGAAAGATTTTGAGTACATCAGTACTAAGACTTGAATAACTTTACTCCTATTTCTATGCCTTTTATGCTTGAATACTAACATAAAATGCAATACCTTTATTTTTGCAATCTCTTCATGCTGCTTCTTTCTGATACTGAGAAAAATAGGTAATTAGCTTGTATTTGAAGATTCTGAGTGAAGACATGCAGAAATCTCTTTTGCACATGCTTGTTCTTCACTGTGGTGTGTTGAGTTAGTGAACATTATTTATTTATGTGTATTACTTTTCAAATCTGTTTCATGTGCAAAAGGGAATTTAGCAAGAAATGCTGGAAATAAAATGACTTGGATTTAATTTTAATTACATTTGTATTCCTCTATCCCTTGTGTTATTCAGAAGTAAGAACAGGGTTTTCCATTCCTTTAGTTATTGAGAGAAAGTGTAATATGGTTTTATTGTATTTTACATATGGCAAAACTGCCTCCTGTATCAAGAGTTAAAACACTGGACTTTTAATAGGACATTTATTGCTTCATTATTAAACAATCAAATATAAAAGCAAAACCTCAAACCATTCATATTTTCTTTTAGTCTCGCGTGAGTCTGGTTGAATCAGAAAACAATGTTTTGTAAATTCGTAAGAGGAAACAAAAGTTTGAAATATAAAAAGCAATCATCATTTCAAATGAAACAGACCAGCAAACATGTTAGGTTTGGGTTGTTATCATCTTGCCTCCGTCTTCTCTTTACCCTTATAATTTTGCCTTCCTCTCTTTACCTGTTCATTAGTAGGTATTTTTCACTCATTTATTTCATGTTATTTGTCCCCCTTTGAGTTATGATTTCCGTACATCAGATTTCTTTATTCTATGTATTTTAAAATGATGTGCAAAATATTGGTCTCGAGTTCTTGTGACTGACATTTCAGTTTCTCTGATGGAATGTATTAAAAAAAAAATCAAAAAGAAACCAAAAAAAACCCCCCACTAATATGTATTGGGTATGGCAGCCAAAAATCAGACCAGAGAAAGAACACAACGTTCTTCCCAGCATGCTGCTTAGGTCCAAAATATATGAGATTATTATCTTGATAGTACTGAAAATTTTCTGAGTGGACTGAAGTGGTGAAGAGGAAAATTTTATGTCATTAGGAATGTACAGAGTTCTGGTAAAAAATCTGGCATAGTCAATATATTTTGAAAGATTAGTTAAACATTTCAGTATTTGTTTAATTTTTTTTTTTCCCAGTAGCATTTTAAGTATTTCTTCTCCTGTTACAGTCATCTATTCCTTATAATTTTGTAAAGGAAGCAGGCTACTTCTCAGTATAAATCTAAGGACTATTGAGCTGTCCAAGCAGAATATGGTATTGGAAATACTATAATAAATTTAAAAAATGTGCTTTTAATTACACTGACTTTTTATTTCAGTTATTATTCATTATTATTATACCATATATATTATTATTATTTATTAATGTTGTACCATATATAGTTGGTAAATTTTTATAGTTTTCTTAAGTTTCTAAAAGCATCTAAGCCTTTTTTAGTGCCAGGATTTTTACTACTTCAAATTTTCTAAGGTAAAATGAGATAATTATTCAGCATCCAAATATCAAGAAGGATTTGTCTTTGGGTATTTCGATGACTTTGGTAGGCATTTTTATTAATTTTGAACTAGATTATGTTTGAGTTGTGTAAATGGTTATCTGATAGGACTTAAGGGAATTGTAGAGTTTTATGAGTTTCTCTTGTTGCTATCTTTATTCATCAACATCTATGTCCATCTTACATTTTAAGTCCCTGAAAATTTAGTAGTGCTCTAAAAAGCTCAGGGTAACTTATTAGAAATTACCATTTAAATTATTTGAACAGAGTGTGCTTCTGTCTTGAAACTGTCCATCATAAATTCGTGTTCCAACAAGATCCTGTAAACAAACAATTCTCACCAATGAATTGCGTGGTAAAAATAGACACTTGGGTTATAAGGAACATTTTTTTACTTCAGAGTAAATTGAATCTGCCTGAGGATTAGATAATGAGTCAACTTTCTGGTTCATCTGTTCCTTGACTTCTCAAGTCTTTCACAATGTGTGTGAGACTCCCACCTCCAAAGTGCCATCCACTCCTGCTAACTCTGGTTTTGTTCTGGGATGCCATATGTCAGATTGCAGCTAACAAGGAAATTAAAGTCACCTTGTCCATGGCTGTAGACTTAGGGAGCCATTAATTTGTTTTGTATGGCTTAAAGAGGGGGTTAAATGTGGGGGAAGTGAGCTGTATTATACACACTAATCCCTGCCTGCTCTGCCTCCTCTTCCCTCTCAAGAGCTGCATCATAAAATGTTGAGAAGTCTGAATTCCAGGGATGACTCTAACAATTTAGTATACTTCACAGTCCTTGAGAATTATTTTATAGTCTAGCTCTCTGAAGCAAATGGTACTCACAAGCATGAAAGTCAGAAAAAGGAGGATTCTTATATTGTCTCAATATGCCCATGAAAGAAATTAACTCTGAAATGGGTGGTAAGATATTTATGCCCTAAAAACAAAGTATTCTGTGAATTCCTTTCCCATTGCTTATAACCACATTATGTTTTGGTTTTTATTTTTATTAATTTTTATATAAAAGTAATATGTCTTATGAGAAAGATTTTTAGAGTGCATGAACTTATGTTCAACAAGGACTTCATACATGAGTGAGTTACTCCACTTGAAAAAGCAGCAGAAAATCACAACATTGTGAAATTCAGCACAGTAGGTAACACAGCCAAGGTTTCTCTTGTGACAAGGCCATGTTATTTTTCAGGCTGTAACCATCCCACTATATATGCATTAGTCCCTAGAACACACTCAGCTAAAGTACTGAGAACATAATCCAGGACTTTGCTTTCCCTAATTATTTTTTTGGTTTGAAGCAAGTTAGAGACACCTAAAAAGTGTGACAGGCTAGATGGAGTCCTGGATACCTAGGGATTTTGGTTTTTTTTTAGGGGAGTGGTATGAAGTCTTCTCTGTGGTTTTAATTTTCATTACTAACGCTACTTTAACTCCTTCCATTTTTGTTCTGTGTCCTCTTGCTGCCCCAGAGCAAGGGAAGAAGAAAATAGGTCTGGCAGCTCAGTTCTCTGATTCCAGAGCTGGGCTGGTTTTGATTTTGTTAAGTATAGCAAAGGAGGGATTCCATCTTTTATGTGAGTGAGGGGCAAAAAAACAAAAGGGCAAGCAATTTTTTCATCCTGTGTGCAGAAATCATGAAATACTTTTGTTTCTTGTTTGGTTTCCTGGTTTCTGCAGTGAGTGTAAGTAGGGTGCTGCATGAGTTTCCTAAGGGTAGGTCACCTCCTGAGCAGTTTTCTCCTATGTAAGTAATGTTGTAGGGTTCCAAACTGAAGTTATCATGTGCTTGTTTAATGAAATCTATGTGATTTTTTTTTTTATTATTACAATATTGAAAAAAATATTTTCATGCATTATTATAAAATACAAAAATTTAATTCAGTGGCTATTTAAAATCTGCTGGCTATTGGTATGTACACATATTAAGTGACTATCTGTAAATCTGCTACATAAACTCAACAAATGATTTCTCAAGCAAAATTTTCAGTCTGGAATATTGTGTATAAGTCAGGACTTTTGAGTAACTTTAAGCTCTGGAGTTCTCATAGTCATTTATGCAAGTTAACCAGTCAATGGTACACTTTTTTTGGTGTTTTTTTTTTTTTGTTTGTTTGTTTATTTGATTTTTTTTTTTTTTTTTTACTTTGGAATACATTTTCCAACACATATCCTTTCATTATAGACATTTCAAGAAGATCTGGAGCAGGAACAAGTAAAAGTGAATTCCCTAACTCATATGGTAGTGGTGGTAGATGAAAACAGTGGTGACAGAGCTACTGCTGCACTGGAAGAGCAACTTCAGGTAATGACTGTATGGCAGTGATGGTACCAAAAAATTAAAAAAGAAAATTTTAAAAAGCAAAACCAGATAGTAAATGTGTTCATGATCTACAGGATCATAATTTGTAGACAAATAATGGTTATCAAGAAATA
Organism: Arremon aurantiirostris; assembly: GCA_035583995.1. Lineage (NCBI taxonomy): Eukaryota > Metazoa > Chordata > Aves > Passeriformes > Passerellidae > Arremon > Arremon aurantiirostris. The sequence goes on along the minus strand of JAXCLO010000001.1, from coordinate 105,323,134 downwards.
TTAAGATTATTATGTATTTTTCTAAAGCACTTTTGAGGGGAAAGTCATAATTTATTTCCCATTATTTTCTCATGGCCATGTTTCTTAGGAAACGAAGGGAAGTATAACTTAATTGCATTTTCTAAATACAATCACTTGAGTATCTTTAAAAGAATGACGCATTGGAGATGCATTTGTGATAGGGCTAGCAGACAAGATATTCTAAAAGTTTTTCAAATATTAACTTGATCATAGAAACAATTCACTATTTCAATGGTGTCATGAAAATGTTGCTATTGCTGTGTTATTTATATTCCAATGCTCCTACTTAACTTCTGAATGCAGTTAGATAAACGAAAGCCAGTAGTTAATGTTGAGATAGATTGAAGGAGGGTTCTCTTGAGTTGGTGGTCAGCTCTCCAGGGACACAGCTCAAGAGGAATTGCAATATTACAACCAAGATTCTTTCTATTTTTCTCTTTCAGAAAGGAGAAATTGTTTTTCTTTAATTTTGCTTTATTACCTAAGAAAATAAGAGTTTATGGGTTCTAAATCATTAACACCCAAGATTTCTCTAGAGAAGCTATCTACATTCCAGCAGGTATAGCTGTAGCACAGATACCTGTGTGCTGTCTTGAATGTAGCTAATTTGGGTACCAATACCAGTAAATCAGTAATTAGAATTTAGAGTAGGTTTTACTAAGATGCTGAGCCCTGCCCTACTTCAAATGTAATTCTGAGTTTTCTCTACTGCAGCTAGATAGTCTCTCAAGGAACACAACCAGCCAAGATAACAATATAGCCTCTACTGATCCATAGTTATTAATTCCTTTTGACTTCATTTTAAGTTTCAGAGTTGTGGTGCACCTGCCCAAAATAATCTTAATCTTTCAGAATATCTTGCCAGCCAGCTCCGTGGAACTGTTCAGTGTAATAAAGAAGATCCCTAGCAAGAGCATGGCTCCTGAAGCAAAACTAAACTTGTAAAATGTCTTAAATAGACCTTCTTCTATTATTTACTCTCTTCAGAGAAAATAATTAACAGTATTTGATATTTATAGCACTTCATGAGTGAGAAGATGTAGAAATTAGAGTTTTTAATAGTGTGAAAAACAAATGAAAGGTTGGTGGATTGTTAGAAAATCTGATTTTGCATCTTCAGAAAGAAGAATTAAGGAACATTGGGTGACACAGCTTCATCCCATGTTATTGCAATCATTGGAAAGGTACCATTAGTATCCTGTGCAACATCTGTGGCTGATCCATATTGGAAAAAAGCATGAAATAGAACTCAGACAATAGTGCAATACCCCAAAGAAACATAATGAATAATTAATGTAAATTAAACACAGTGGAAATACACAATTTGTAACTGTACTAGTGCAGAAAACACCAATTATTGTCTTGGAAAAAGTACATTCCTTGAAAGATGCTAGAAAAACAATTCCTGAGTCCCCTCACCCTGCAGCACAGGCTCTCTGAGCAGAGCATGGGGAGCTGTGGAACAGAACATTTGCTCTTTTATTATGTCCTTTATTCATTATTTCTTACAGAAGAATCTGAGAGAAAACATAATTCAATTGCTCTGTAAGTCAAAGAATATGTAGAAGTATTAAGGATGTTAATAAAACCCAAGTACAGATGTAAAGCTACAGGGTTTAGAGTGATAGGGAGGTGTGGAAACTTTTACACTTGAATGCCCAGGAGAAAGGAGTTACCACAGTCCACCTGCTCTCCTAGTGAAATGTTGCACCTCTTTTTTGTGTACAGGAACTGTTTGGAATTTTTTTTTCCCTATCACTTGCAGTCTGAATATAAGCACAGGAGATAAAATGTGTTGACAGGCACAACCATTAGAGCATTTCACAAAGAGCACAATGGAAAAAAGTTCCAAGCTTGATTATGTATCTGTCAGTCTGACTTCTAAAAGTAGAACAAAACAAGAGCATGAACTATCAGACAAAAGAGCTCAATAAGACTGGCTCACTGAGGTGCTGGTGGGGATCAGATTAGGAATAAAATAAGCATTTATTTTCATGTAATAGTCAAAGATGCATTTTCCAAGCAGGTACAATTCAGTTTTGCATTTCTTTTCGAGGTGGTGATTCCTGAAATATTTTCATGCATAAAAATATCTATGCATATAATGTGTATTTTTTTTCAAATGTTTGTATGAGATGATTCTTTAAAGCCTAAAATGAACTTTTTGACGTGTCTCAGGAAGGTTGACAAGAATCTATGCTGATTTTAAATGAACAGTAAAGTTCATTTCTTTCAACAGTAAAGTTGTTAAGTTTTATTGCCTATGCAAAAACATATCTATTTAAGAGGCAATTAAGGGCATGGAAGCTAAAAGGGTCTCCTGAAAAAAATTATTAATTGAAAATTTACCCTTGCTTGGAAAACTAAAACTAAACACAAATTCAGAGCTTTCCTTAGAAACAGCTGTCCCTCTAAGATACTTTGAGAGGCTACAGCTAGACTGGGTGAGTGTGAATATTAAAACTGCTTTTACATTACTTTGCTTACTTCACATATCAGTGTGGGACATATTGAGAGGCTCTGTTTATGCTGCTACTGAGAACCCACTATTTAGATTTAAAACTCCAAGACCCCAATTAAACTCAATCCTTAGATTTACCAAGGCAGCTATGGAATAAGGCTCAAATCTATATTTAGTGCTGCAAAACCAAACTACTTTAGTAGCAAAACTGTTTCTGTGCTCTGACTCGTTTCTACAGGAAAAATGGGGGAAATTGTCTTCAGCTCAGAGAAATGGGTGGATAACATACAGAAACCATGAATGCAGGGAGATTTTCTTTTTTCCATAATTATACCCAGCAGATAACAGGTCTCTTAAGGACTCTTGTGGTCTAGCTCAAATTAGAGGCTTCCCCAAGCTTCAAGGGTCAGGGTCCGTGCTAGAAAGAAATCTGCATAAAGTGTATCAAGTACTACTTGATGGCTTATTCCCCTACTGGGGGAAAGGAGCTGAGAGTGTATTTTCCATGATTATATGTTCATATTATTCAGGCTACTGTCCACTGATTGAAGATGAAATATGGGCTGTTCTTGTAAAAATACATCAAAATAAGTGAGGAATGTTAAAGAATGGATAGACTATTTCAGTTGACTTACTGAGCACTTATGACAGGAAGTTACATCCTACAGACTAAAGGGATTTACAACACCTGCTCATCACAACAGTGTTCCTGGTTGATGCCTGGGAAGTTGAAATCTCCCATATTGATCTAGAAATTTCTGCTAATTCCCTGTGGAATCCTGAGCCGCCTGGAGTTCTCCATCACAGATTTCCAGCCGTGGGGCTCATTCCACAAAGTCTCATTAATATCGCAGCTGTGGGACCTGACCAGTGCTTCCAGTTCCTCCTGTTTGTTTCTCCCACTCTGTGTGATGAAATGTTGAGCACTTGAGAACTGCATGAAATGTTGAGCACTTGAGAACTGCACACAAAACTTACTTAGTGTTTTTTGGTAGAAATTCTGTGAATGGGTTAAATATTCACTTGTAAGGAATTAATTTTAGATGTAGGAAAAAACATTTTTCCACCTTTTCTCATTATTTTAAACAGTAGATAATAATACCTGATTAGAAAAACTTTTATCAAATTCTGTTAGTTGCAGGCTTGCAGTACATGATTTTATTCCAGAGTTCCCAAGAGTTATGTTTTACCCATTTTCTTCTGTTCTTGTGCTTCCTTACTTTGACCTTTTAGACTAAAATATTTCCCCTTCTGCTTTTGATAGTCATATAAAATATTCTTTCAGTGTCCTCTGAGAAGAAAAATAAAAAATCTTCTTTTGCATGCAGATTTCTCTAAAAATTCTTGTTAGGGCTGTAAGAAAAGGCTTGCTTTTTTTTTTATACAGGAGGGCATTTTACTTATTAGTGTGGATTCAATCTATTTCTCTGAAAATTTGTTTTCCCAGATGTTGGGAACACTTGAAGCAGTCTGAGTTTGTGGGCATCAGTAAAAGGCTGCTGTTTGATGTGAATAGAGAGTTAAAGTTTAGCACCATGTGATTTAGTATAATAAATGGTTTATAAATAACAGTCCTAACATGATATTTTGAACTTGAAACTTCATGTCTTAACTCAACCAAACAGTGTATGGTTGTTATGGCTTCTCATGAGAAATAACTAGGTTTAAGGTTGGTCACAGAATCAGCACTTTTATTACTGCAGTTATTTGGTCATTTTGCTTACTTTATTAAAATAAAAGGTGGTGTCAAATTATTGAGAAAAAAAAAGGTTGCTGCATTTTTGTTAACATTAAATTACGATTTCTGTGAGGAATATGTAAATACTAAAGATATAGCATTATATAATAATGCTAATGAGTAATGAAGTAAATAACTATATATGAAAAAGGAAGAAACTATAATTTTTTTGTCAGGATATGCTTTTAAGTGGATGAAAATTAAGAACGCAGTAACACAGAGTATTTTTCAGGTGTTTATAAGGATTTTTTTTCATTTGGGAGCAGCTGAATAATTTGCTTTTGATGTCCAGGGGTAATTAAGTCACTATACATCATTGCAATAAAAGTTTTCTGTCATCAGCTAAAGTAAAGGAGAAGAGAACAAGATTGTTGGTGTTTTGTGTGATTTAAATACATGCATAGTGGCAAATGGTACAAATACCTGGGAAACCTCAGTGGGATTTGTGCTGGTGTGGAAGTTTATAAGCATGGGTTTTTTTAAACTGCAATATTTTAAAAGAGGGAAGAGCTTTGACCAACTGTACTGATGATGCAACTTAAAAGCAGTTTTTTGTCTTTGCTTTGGCCACATCTTTGCCCATCATGTTTATGTTTCAAGTACTTCTGTTTTGGGCATCTTAAAGTTTTTAAAGAGACTGAGTTTTTCGAAGTGTAGTACTAGAGACTTGCTAGAAAACTATCTGTAGATTAGTATTAAAATATTCAGTGTTTAGATCTATTGCTTTCCCTGTTCTCCTCATTTTTTTTTTATTTCAAATGGGCCTAAAGTCCATTTCAGTTTGATATGCAACATATTTTAGGACAAATGCCTGAGAAAAAAGTGAATAAGGAGAATATTTCCATAAAAATTTTGTAATGCCATAGGGAAAACAGCTTTCCTTGTTAAGGAAAAAAAATGTAAATAAATGCTAAACACACTTTTGTGTTTCTTTCTCTCCAGCACTTTGGAAAACGGTGGGCAGCCATCTGCAGATGGACAGAAGAACGATGGGTCCTTCTGCAAGATATTCTTCGTAAATGGCAGCATTTTGCAGAGGAGCAGGTGAATAGCGTTTTTTTTTTTTAATAAGTTATAGATTGGATGGTTCTTCAACACATTATAGAAAATATAATAATATATTTTATTTTTATATATATATATAGGAAAGGTCTGACTGAAGCTTTTTCTTTCCAATTTTATTTCAGTGCCTTTTTGACGCATGGCTTACTGAGAAAGAGGATGCTGTGAGCAAAATCCAGACAACTGGCTTTGGAGATCAGAATGAAATGCTGACCAATCTAAGCAAATTGGCTGTATGTATTTTTCATTTTTCTGGTTTTATGTTCAGCTTCCTTAATCTGAGTCTGCATGTAAATTTCTTTACCCCACTCTCAGAGCATATGGTTTCATACTTTGGGACTGGGTTTTGCCTCCTGTGATAGAATAGGCTGGTCCATAGCCTTGCTGATAAAGGAACCAATAGATAGAGATGTTTTCCTTGGTTGTATCTTTGGTCAAAAGTTCATGAAATAAAATAGCACTTTGGTGTCTTAAAAATATGTATACTTTAACAGTGAAAGTTTCTTTGTTGATACTGTTGATGTATGTATTGTGTGTGAGACTGTATGTACATATGTGGAGAGGAATTTGCATATGAATAAGTTATCCTTCAGCAAACCCTGACATACATTCCTTGAACTTGAAAAAGCTGAAGGCTCAGAAATTATGAGAAGTTGAAATTAGTGTTACTTTGCAACTGTCCCTCAGCATAAGAAATGGAGTTACATGCACAAAATGTTCCCTTTCCATCACATCCTCCACCTCACTCTTCAGAAAATTCTCCACCTTGTGTGGTCTTTATGGAGGGAATGTAGGTCTGGCTGTGTCTGTAGAGGTGAAAAAATTGTGGCAGCCTAGACTTGCCAATGGCTTTACAGCTGTACGACTTCTGCAAAGAAAATAATACTCTGTGTGCTATTTAGGACAAAGGAAACACTCATGTCCATGCTTTGGTTAAAATAGGTGAATTATTGCTTTATCAGGAAAGAAAAAACCTGCTGATGTTTTCAGACATGAATATTTCTTTATTATTAATTAGCTATCATTAATTATTAAGTAATAAATATAAAATACCAATTAATTATATATTGTTCATTAGATATTTTTTACTGGGTATACATAGCTTGGCTATATTTATCTAAGGCTCAGCCTTAAATTTTTAAAAATTAATTTAGGATTTATTTCCTTCTAATAATTCTTTATTAAAAGTAGAAACATTCAGACTCTGAGTTGATAAAATGTCTATGAGGTTTGAGTAACTGTGATGCCTCTAAAATTTACTTCATTTTGTCCTCACATAAACAAATGTATAAAGCTTAAAAAAATGAACTCACAGACTAATTGTTTAATTCCATTTTAGCTGGTCCAGAATTACTGGTAGATGTTCCTTTGATTCATAGAATAACTCAGTAGTTAATTTAAGAACCAAAAGATTGATTTTTAGCATAATCTTGAGACACTAATTATTACACTGCTACATATGTTTGGGTTTTTTTCCTCTCCCTTCCTTTTCTTTCTACAACACTTAAGGAGAATAAAAATATCTATTTAGAAGTACAGACTTGGATTTTGATTAAAGATTACTTAGGATTAAGAAAACTTCTTTGTAAAGGAAGGAAAACATGTATTGCCTCGTTTATATACTTCTTGGAAATTCTAGCGATCTAACGTGTGAGCAGTCTTGAAACTGACTTCAAGCCAGGCTTTTAACACGTAATGGATTAGAGAAAACTCAGAATGCGTTGGAGTACCTTCATGAAGAAAAATGTATTACAAGAAATTGAAATTTGTTCAAAAAATGTATACTTTTGGATTTCAGAAGGTTGCTAGAGGACATAGGTACAGAGGGTTGAAATGTTTGTCACAAATTGTGAAGTAGTAGACTATTAAAGTTTTGCAAGTGTTAAAGATAGGGCAGTTTGAGTACCTTTCAGAGTTGCTTGAAAATATGATGTTAAAAAGGAAACACTTCTGTAATATTTTCATAAGTTTCACTAATGAACTTTTATGAAGTTAAAATTATTTTAAAATTATGCTACCAGTTTAAATGGTTAAGTATTATTGTCATGAAATAATTGTGATCTTTCAGAAGACTGAGTGAACAACAAAAACAGCAAACAAAATTATTTATCTATAGCCCTGAACCTCAAAAAGAATCATATTATCCTTAAAAGAACAGGTGGAGATTATTAATTGCACCTTACTCCTTTTTACACGTGAATAACTTTGATCTTTGTAGAAACGTGATTCGTAATGCAATAGTTTAGGTATTCAAATATTGGTGGTATACTAGAAGAAAACTGCCTATTTAGTGATTTGGAGCAGAACAGTAGCTTTTACTTTTGGAGTTCCCCTCTCTGGTTTTAGACATAGTAGCAGTCATTACCAAATTCCAGTGAGTATGTGTTTTTACATTCACACAATGCCAAATTGCTACAAGTTTTGTATTTGACAATTTACTGTTTTAATCTTGTCTGAAATTTCAGGAATTTTTATTAATATGTCAGCCACATGATGGTTTTTTTGAAGGGAATATATTCTCCTCTTGGACTGGCTTTTAGAAAAAGGGAAAAATGGGGTCATACTCTCCTGACCCTGACACACTGTGCCTGTATTTTGGTGTATTTTATTTTGACTTGTGTTTGAATGTAGTAGAGGAGAAGCTGTCACCAAGGATCATTCTTATAATTAGGTCTGAATTGTAAAAGCAAGTCTGTGAGAGAATAAAAATGTAACTTTTCACTTAGAATAAAGACATTTTTATTCTTAACAGAATGATATCTTGATCCCTCAGCTGTCCAGTCATTCCAGCAAAAAATGACAGAATTAGTTGTTCCTTTTAGACCTTAAGAATTTTGGAGTTGATATTGTAATATGACATAAGAGCTTCCAGCCTATGTTTCTGCCTCACTTATGTGTAGAATTTTGCCAGGTTATGGTTGTGTTCTTTAGCCAGTCTCTTTAACTGGAAGGAAATTTCTGAAGGTAATTTCTTAAACCATTCAGCATTGTGACTGTTGATTTGAAATTCTACAACCTTCCTACAAGGCCCTAAGCATTCTAAAGGGGCTGATGTGAAACAGGTCTGTTGAGATACAGTTCACAGTAGGAAAAAAACTTGACTTTTATATCACATTAATGTCCACAGACTGGATCCTGCCCCAGTGTGGGCTCTCCACAGGGTCACAGTTTCCTTCAGAGCACACCTGCCTGTTCTGGTGTGGGATCCTCCACAGACTGCAGTTTATTTCAAAGGATTTATTCAGCATTGTATGGGAAAATTTATCTTTGTCATCACCTCCCTTCTGGGATCTTCCAAGTTTAAAGGTCAGAAAAACTGTTCAGCAGGTAGTCGCTCCAGTTCTTAAAATAATTCCTTAAAACCACTGGGCTTTTTGTCTTTTGTTTGGTTTTTAAATTTTTCCACCTACCTTTTCTTCACTGAGTCTATAATTGACTCTTTAATTCTTACGTAAATTGTAGGGGGAAACAGAACATGGAATAGCTGGAAGATGTGATGCACTGAGAATGTAGAAGTGAGGTGATATTTTGGTGCCATGTATGGCACAGGCTTGATAGATTCTTTTTCATGCCCTAATTTTGTAGTCTGTAAAATTAAGTCTTTATTTTTTTGCAACAAATACTGAGAGCTCTTGCAAAGATGTACAAGTATACAAGATCTACCTCTATATATTTATAGTATATATTCCATTATTATAAATATTTTCTTGCTTCACCCAACATTTTTGGCTTTTTTTACATATAGAAAATAAGTTAGATATTACACTGTTTTAGACTGGAATAAATTTATTTGCAGCTGAAAATTAACTTTACAGTGGGTGTTGCTGGTTAGACTGTTACAGTAAGCAAAGTAAGTTTTTGATCTTTAAGGAAATAAAAAAGCAAGAAGTAGAAACTGAAACCCCAAAAAACAGAACCTCATTACCAAAAATAAGGAAATCACTTTATAATGTTCCAATATCAGGGTTTATAGTATGTACTTAGCAGATGTCATAACTGATATATTTGATAATTAATTTCCTAAAAAAACTACCATGTCTTGTCTTCCAAATTGGAAAATTACATATTTTGAAGCTACTGTTATTATTTTAGATCTATTATTGTATTGGAAAAAAACCCCAGAGCATATTTTTGGTTATTGTGGCACACTGACAGGTTTTTAACGAAGTAATGTGAAAACAGAATCTCCCAGTATAGTTTTCCAGATTGACTGTAGCTGTCACAAAAGCATATTAATTTGCAGTGAGAAGTATCTTTAAAAGAAATGTTTTAGCATCCTTTTTGTGTTTTTTCACTTCCCGCTTGTGCTCCAGGTGTCTTGGATTGATGCTGAGCTCTGGGTGTGTTATCCAGCTGTTGTGGGCTGGGGTGATTGGAAATCAAACATTGCTCCTCAGAACTAACTAATGTTTCACAGGATATCATTTTTTATTATTCCACTCAGCCTATGGTGGCTTCCACATGATCTTTTTCTGATGCTGTAGGCGTAAAAAAAGGTCAAATATAGCAGTGCTTGAAATTTAACATGCTAAACTGGTTTGCATCTACTTTCCTCCATCTGTTAGGTCTCCTACTACTCTGAAAAGAGATTCTTCAATATGAAGTTAGCTTCTACTTCTCAGGGATACATCAATTTAAATTTTGATATTAACTGTACCTACCCTTAATAATTATGATATTTCAAATCAAATCTGATTAGAAACAGTGCTGATTACAAAGACAATGAATTTTTCTTTGGCTGAGTTGCATTTTTAATTACAGTTTTGGATTATATAGCTGTAGGAAAGTATATGTAGACTAAATTTTGTTGTCTAACCACTTGCTTGATTATCCTTTTCATGCCTTGGGGTTTAGAATGCAATCCACAACTGTATAGAGAATTCAAAGTTTGGCTATAGTTACAGGATTAGGGTGCAGAGAACAAATGTTTAAGGAATGAAAATCAGTGGAGTAAACCAGTTAAGTCTTTCAAAAGTAAACCCAGGTAAGAGCTGGAGCTGCGGATGATCCTTGGATGTGTGAATAGGCTGTTTCATAGGCAGGCTTGCATGTATAGATCTCAGGAGATTCAAGGTCCCTTGGCACAGTGTGTTTTGGTTTTTTGTTTGTTTGGGTTCTTTGTTTGGGGGGTTGTTTTTATTGCTTTTTTTGTTTGTTTGTTTGGGGTTTTTTGTTTGCGTCTTTTAATCCTGGTTTGGGATGAAATATTACTTTTTTTAGGAAACTCTTCTTTCAATATGCAATATATAACAAAGTACATTGACACTTTAAAGAAAGATTGTTTGTCATGTTGATATAGTTGTTAACATGAGTGCAGTTTTCAGGTTGTTCCTGTTACACAACTGTTAGCTTTTTGTTTCATGTCATCACCTGAAGCCTGATGTGAAGTTTGGAGTTGCTCCACCTGCCATGTTATGTTGCTATGGAAGCTCTGCCAGCAGTTTTTATGGAAACAACATTATGGAATTATAGGAGCCCTTAACCCATTTTCAGCTCGTTCTGATGTTCTCCTTGTGATTTTTCTTCTAAGTTTGTTGGTTTTCTTTTTTGTGGGTGTTTTGGTTTGGGTTGGTTTTTGTTGGGCTTTTCTTTTTTTTTTTTTTTTTGTATGAATGTGTGTTCTTCCTTCTGTTACTTTGTTTAACAGATCCTAAAAGGAGATCTAGAAATGAAAAGGCAAATGATGAGTAAGCTGAAGTTGCTCAGCCAAGATCTCCTTGTAGCTGTGAAAAATAAAGCAGTGGCTCAAAAGCTGGAAAGTCGTCTTGAAAATTTTGCTCAGCGCTGGGAAAGCCTTGTGCAGAAGGTGGAGAGCAATTCTAAACAGGTTTGTAAAAACAGTTTTATCAGTTTATGACATTCAGATTCTTTGACAGTCAAATGCTTGAAGTAGTTTTGGTGCTGTTTGTCATCTTGTTTTAATTGTTTCCCCTGCATGATTGCTTAAGACATGTTTTATTTTTAGGACAGCATAACACAACGATAATATACTTTTCTGGAATTTTATTCATCTCTTTAGTTTTTAATCTCTAGTTATAGTGTTGATTACTTTCTTGGGTTGTTAACTATGTTTTCAGGGATGATACAAAACATAATGAAAATACTTTTCCAGTTAATTTATTTTTAACATATAATAACACACTTTTTTATAGCTGTCTCTTTGAAATAGCATGTAGTCTGAAGTTAGTGCAAGAGCTGTCTGCTAGTTTAAGTGATTTTTTTTCAACATGAAAAATTACTATTTGACTGCTATTTTACTTCTGTATATGATATGCTGATTTACAGATTAAAAAGAGAGGCTACAAGAAAGAGAAATTTCTTGGAATAATAAAGAAATCAATCTATACCTGTAACCAAAGTGCCAATGAAAAAATGTAACCTGCTACTACTTTGACCACTTTGTTAACTGCAATATATTAAAAAAAAAAAATTTGAGTTTTTAAACTAGGTAATAAAATTCAGCACTCTGGTGTAGTAGCCAAACCCATATCCAGTTATTATTCCTAGATATCTTGTTAACATCTCTTTCTTACTGAATTTCAACCCATACCAGCTCCCTTTTTTCCATTCCATTATCTCACTATTATAGGGTTATTTTTGAGCTGTCACTGTGTGAATGTGTGAATGGTAAAATGGAAATGGATATTAAGGCTTTTTAATTAAATAGCACAGAGCAGAATGTTACAGCAGATACCTCAGTCCTGTCCATATAGATCTCTCGCAGTTCTGGTCAGTTTGATTCAATTATCTTGAGCATGCTGCCCTTTTTTTGTTTCTCTACTATAATACTTCTACCAAATTATGTTTGGATAATTAAAGAAAAGCTGCTATACTGAATCCCTCTTAGTAACCTTGCTTTCAACTCATACCTTAATATTTTAGCTTGCTCTGTGATAGTTAGAAAAAACAGCTGAAGTTGAGAAATCAGTTTGGGAGAATGTATGGGAAGAAAATGGTGGAAGGGCACAATTTTAGTTAGAAGTATAACATATTGTGTACACAGCATTTAGGAGTTGAAAATAAGATTTAGTTACAGTATGTTTGCTGTAGAACACATCCTGTTTCAAAGCAGAGGAAAATTCCAGAGATTCATTTTTAAATTTGGGATGGCTAGGGTCACATGATTTGAGGAAGTTAGTAAGTCACTCCAAATTATTCAAGTCCTGTTTGGATTGGTTATGGCTCCTAAATTCAGTTCCTAATTTTGGAAATGGAATTTAGATTACAGAAAATGAAGTGATCAGTCCTGAGGCTGTAAACATAGATCAGCACAGCTGGGAGATGCTTTGGATTCCCAAAACAGTGTAGCTGTCCTGTCACAGCAGAATGTTTCAGTGGATAAGCTCTTCCTCCAAGGAGAAGCTGCTCTGCTTGGGATAGAAGTGATGTGCTGCCATGGGAATACTGCTTCACCTTCTGGAAACGTTGCACAGTTAGACCTGCCTGAAGCACCTGTTCCTAAGGCACTGTCACATTGTTCAGAGATATTTTCTGTGAAATCCTGATGGTGTACATGTCACCATGGGTTTCTGTCTAGGCAAGTGAGGTTTTTTTTACATGTATTCATTACAGAACTCATTTATGTGTTTACACCGTGAGAAAAAATGCATGATCTCATTATGTTCTCTAGTCATGAACTGAGGGGGAGGAGACTTTGAAGAGGGTAAAAATAGAATATTTTCCACTAAAAACCATCAGAAAATGTATGTTTTATTCATCAAGCTTAGATAGTGCCTTCAAAATTAACTTTACATGGTTAAGTGGTAGACTTGGCAGAGCTAGGTCAATAGTTAAACTCAATGATCTTAAATGTCTTTTCCAACCTACAGGATTCTGTGATTAATAATTTTCATAGGGTGCTCATAATTGCATTTTTGTCCTTAGTTATTTCCCCTCTTAATAAAGTGTCATGAAATGATTAACTTGTTAACAAAATAAGAAATTAAATGGAAGAGACAACCTCAGGCTCAGTTCAAGGATGATTCTCCAACTGGACGTATAAAGTAGCTATAAATCCCAAAGGAAAAGTGCAGAAAGTGTAATGTGAGTTCTCCCACATTTGGCTGAATTAATTGCTCTTGAATTCAAGCATCTAATCAGAACACATGGCTGAAGCTCCTGCTGCAAATGACTGGATAGCAAGGGTGTGTGTGAGAGAGAGAAATCTAAAAAGCAGTTTGTCCTCATCGTGAAAATGTCAGCTTTCCTTCACTGACCACACAGTGGAATCAAGGACAAGGACAGCTTGTTTAGGCTAGACGTGGAGCTTCCAGAAACTCTAACCCCAGCTTTGCTGAGCTCATTATGCTCCACTAAATTGTACTGAAAATCTTTCCAAACTAAGGAAAACACCATTCCTCATCCAAACTTCCCCACTCACAGAGATAAATTTCATCAAAGAACAGATGACAGCTCCAAAAGTGAGTGTAAAGGAAAATTATGAGTTTATCAGGACAGAGGGCACTTCCAAAGACAGTAATAAATGTTGGCATTAAAGGAAGGCTGCTGTATAAATGAGAAATAAAATGCCATAAAACTACTGAAGTGCTATACACACATTGTACATGTGTTTGCCTATAGATGATGAAAAAGATTTGAATTTGTCTGCTAGGAAAAGAGATGGGTTTTAACATGTTTCAAAGATGAGCTTGATGTGAAACCGCTGGCAAACATTGTGCTTTGAAAGTCTTTTAATGTGCACCCTTGTGAGTCACCTTAGTCCTTTCTGTATGATTTTCTAGTGGGTTAAAACCCTAGTGTATGTTACCCCTTCTCAGAATCACATTTGCTATTCAGGTGCTGAGAGGGATGAAGAAAATATAGAGTTATTATTTGCACTGTCTTTGAATAATACATGAAACACACTGCTTTGGTGATTAAAAGGTGCTTGAATTTTTTTCTTCTTGTTGTTGTTTTTTCTAATTTTTTTTGTTTGTTATTTTTTGGGGGGGTTGGTTCTTTGGGTTTTTTGTTTGTTTTTGTTTGTTTTTTTTTTTCTTTTTTCTTCTTTTTTTCACCAGGTAAGCTAATAAAAATTACTTATTATTTTTGTTATTCCTAATATTGCTAATGATTGTCCTTTTCCTATTAAAGTGTATGCAGTTTAAATGTGAACTAGCTTCATCTTGCATGGAAAGTTGCAATCTACCTTTTAATCTTACCCTGTCTTTAATTAGAATTACTATGAACTTCAAGTTCACATCTCCATTCTCCTTTTGAAGCACATTTTAACCTCCACTCCTGTTGATTAAGCATGGAAAATACTTTTTTATTGTTTTCACATCCAAATCATTACGGCCTCAGCATTGTGGCTTGACTGCTCTGAGCAGTGATTGCACTGCCAGCTCTGGAAGGGCATTTCCCCATCTCCAGCTCCAGCTGCTCCTCCTGTAATTGGAATTATGCTGCAGATGATTCCTACAGTGCCCTTGCTGTGGTTTATTCTGTGTTACACCTTCTTCGCTGGAAACTCTGCCCTGGTATTGATTAGCAAATGAAAACATGGCAGGATATGACCCTGGGTGTCTGAAACATCATCCTATCATTGATTTTGGGATAAAACAGAGTGTAATATGAATTTTATGAGAAGAGGAAAGAGAGACAGAGAAACTGTAGAGAAAATTATATAATAGGCAAGAAACACTTTCTGTTCTAATGTACAGTGAGCTCAGGGAGAGATGACATCAGGTTCTGTCTTCAAATGTCATGGAACCCTAGACATCAGAAACTTTAACTTACTTTTCCTTCTGCCCTCTAATTAATTAAAATAAAATGGAAAAGAATGCTGTAGAGAGTTTCAATTAAAAATGTATGGAAATGCTGATGTAATATTGTCATGATTTCTGTAGGAAAAAAAGTATCAAAATCAATAAATCCTGTTGAGAGAACTAAAACTAAAATGTTACTACATAGAATTTTAGTGGTTAAAAACTCAACTAGGTGTTTTTCTCTTCCAATGAATTTTGTAGTTCATATGTTGCCTAAATCTCTGCAGGTCACAAACAGCTTAATCAATTGTCATAATTAATCTATATATAATTTTTTTAATCTGCTCTAAATCTAAATTTTTTAGTCTTAGTAGTCCAGAGTCTGCTCTAAAACCTAGAGAGCTGCCTTCTTTCTAGATGTGGAAGCACAGCATTGGGTTAAGTGCTCTGTGCTAGAAATACTGCCAGTTTACAGTGGTAAAGCCCTTCCCTACTCATCACTTCCAGTGTCAGCCTGGACAAAGAACAGGAAAATTTTTGCATGAAAGGCAATGGGAAGAATTCAGCAGAGTTGGCAAGAATTTGTTGGGGCATTTTTTTAGGTTTCTTGGCTTTACTCATATTGCCTGCTGGGAAGAGGCTGCTTGCTAATAGTGTTTCCCTTTCCTTGTCATTCTATTTTACTTTTTCAGTGCAGGGAAGCATTGTGGAGAAGGTGCTAGACCTGGTTGCCTCTTCATTGTTTATAGAATCACTTATGTCTCAATAACTAAGCTGACTCAATTCTCTTACTGGAGTTTCTGATGCAAGAAGTAGTAGATAATTTATGTATGGGTTTATAGTTTCATGAACTTTCAGATACTGGCATGTCTGTTGTTGAATTGGACACCCTTAATATTGCATATTAGCAAATGCAAAGAAGCAGGGCTTTTCAGGTGCACAACTTTTTCTTGTCCTGGTATAATTTTTTCCTTTTATTTTCCATTTCATTGCCCTTAAACTGCAAAGTGGTCATTGGAGCTGTAACTAGAGCGTTTTGACAAATGAGCCATCATCTGACAGAATCAAAAAAAGATGTGGCCTATTTCTCCTGAGTTATGGGATTTAAGAGCAGCTGCCCACATTTGAGTTGGAAAATGTTATATGGAAAAAAGTACAAATGGGCAGTACATGCATAAGGAGTGTACAAACAACTATTAGCAGAAAAAATTTCTGATCATTCTTTTTTTAATGCAGCTGAGCTATATGAAGGGGTTTCTCTTCATATTAACAGAGCAAAGCTAAGTGCATTATACAGAAAGTGTTTACAGTGTTACATACAATGGGTATTAGTATCTGGTGTGACCCCCTAAATATTGTTTTTTAATTATGGAATAAAACTGATGCAAATTAATTTGCCTTCTAATGTATGTGTTCTAATTTAAGATTCCCAGCCAGAAAGTTAACTGCCTTTTCATGCAAGTATGTTGTGGTGGATTACATTCTATTTGAAAGTTTTTATAAATTGTAAGACTAATAACTGGTAATTTAGTGCCATTTTAATGCCTTTATCACCTCTCAGGGAGGAAATTTTCAGATGGGGGACAGTCTGAAGTTGATATTTAGTGGTAGTAGCATATTATTTATTTGCTATCATTCAATTCCTTTGTAGAATTCCATTCATTTCTTTTCTTCATTCAGTAGGCATTACAGGGAGCTATAAGTTCATTAGAATCATTTCTGATTTTGATATTGGCTTTTGCAGATAACTTATTCACACAGCGTGAGTCAGATAAAACAATCTAGCTTGAGTTGCGTGTAATGTTTTTTCCTGAAGGTCAGCCTATGATCAGATGAAAGCAGTTTCTCATTATTTTCTATTGCTCCTCCAAACAATCTTTACTAAGGCTTTCAAATAATGTATGACCTCTGTTTTTGTACTTCTCACAGATTTCGCAGGCTGTCACTACCACTCAGACATCAGTAACACAGACAACTGTAATGGAAACTGTAACTATGGTGACCACAAGAGAGCAAATCCTGGTTAAGCATGCTAAAGAGGAACTCCCACCACCTCCACCCCACAAAAAAAGGCAACTCCTTGTGGATTCAGAAATTAGGAAGAGGTGAGAATCATCATGAGACAGAGAGAGAATACTGATAGAGTCTGGACAAAAATGCAAAAATTGTCATTTGACTGCAATGTTTTTCTGTATGCTATTTTGAGCTTAAAATTGTATTTCTGTTCTCTACTAGGGTGCCAGCTGATTATTATCTTTCTTCACTCAGCATGAGTTATGGATTATGTTTTGCTTCTATTACGCCTATTTAGCAGTATAGAATATTAATGATTACATCAGTACAATATTAATTATAGTCAGTTAAAGTCCTTATGTATGGCATTGTGGGCATCCCATTTGGCTAGGGTCTTGAAATGTGATGGACAAGGAGCATTCCAAATTAATTCTAAGATTTTTGTATTCTTTAAGAAGAATTTTATTATAGTTTAAATACTAATAATGGAGATACTGCTTTTTATAAAGTTCATTGTGTTCTTCTGGGCTCATGGGTCAGGAGTGAAAATAGCAGTTCTCCAGAGGCACTTAATATTTTGTGAAACATGCATTATTATTACTTTCAGATTTTTTTCATATGTAACTCAAGTACAAGTGACAAGGGATTTTATACTGATGCTGAACACTAGTTAAAGTCAGGAGAAAAAATTCTGATGTGTTTAAGCAGAATTGGCTCAACCACTAAGATTCTAAATGAGATGCTAAGAAGGTAGATTTCAGACATTCATTTTAGTGCTTGTTTTGGAAATGTTTTTTGATATTCTGATAAACATGAATTCCACGGTAATAGATTCAAAGACTGAAAAGGATGTGAAACTGCATTCAGTTTCATTCTCATTTCTATATACAATATCTTTGTTTAGTTCGATGTGTTTGCCAGGACAACTTTTCTATTTTGTAGGATAGTGTTTCACTTATTAAGAAGAATGAAATATAGAAAGAATAGGAGAAATCTGACTTCTTTTAAATTGAAGTTTTATGTTATTGGAAAAAAAGGTACTTTTTTATATGTAGGCATTGTACCTGTGTTTAACCATTCTAAAAGTAAATTTCTAGCTCAGCATCGTTATTTAGGAATGCTGTATATGTGGTGTAAGAAGAATGAGTCTCCCCTTTTTGTTAAATTGGATAACCATTTCTGTGGAAAGAGCTTGGTCTAAATCAGTTTGTGAGCTAAATTTCAATGAATTGATTCTATCTCTAAAGTCCTCATTTGAAACTGTTTTTTCCCATATCCTAGGTTACCATTAGATTGCAAGTGAGAATTGTATTTTGCTAATATATTCCCAAGCACTCAAAATGATGCAGTGCAATGACTGTCAGCAGACTTGTAATTCCTGAATTTGTGAAAGGAATTTTTAGATGGCAGTGTTGTTGCTTATCAGAAATTACAAGCCTTAACACCCCTGTTAATGTTTCAGTAGTAATGTGCAAAGATGTGAAACAGGATTGAGGCCCTGGGGGTTTATATTTGACAGTAAACACTTAGTGTAAAATGGTGAAATGAAAATAATGATCTGTTTTATTTTGAAATTGAAAAATTAAGAATGAAATTTTCCCTGCAGTTTCAAAATATTTAAATAATTGGTATTTTAAAACTTTTTATCTTTCTTTTCCTGAACTGAAGGTTTTAAGAATGATCTTACTTCATAAGGAAGCGAAGTACAGGATGTTATAAAAGAAAGCATTATCTTAGTTAAAACTAAAAGAAGTAGAATGATTTTTTAAAAACCTATTTTTTAATTCTTCAAGGAAATTGTTGCTATATGCACTATTATCAAACTGGAGACCAATTGGCATAGAAGTTCCTTTTTCAACTGCTACCTATTTGCTGTTAGCATATATTTTCCTTCTTGCTCATATTCTTTTAATTTGCTTTAATACCAAAAGTAAACTTGGCAGGGTACAGCAGAATACAGACTTGATACTCATGATGCAAGGAGACTGCCTGAGGGCAGGAATTAGCTGGATTATGGGAACTGTTTATGTTCCAAACTACTTTGGTTTATAGAAACTGGTAATTATGTGTTACTACAGTGCTTTAGCTGATGTCTGTCTAAAGAACTCCAACTAACAAGTTTGTACAGAAACCTGATTGATCCTTCTACAGAAAATAGGATGCATTATCAACTTTGAGACTAGGGTTGCTTTAAGATATATTACTGGTAGATCTGCTACCAAATTTACAGAGTGTTAATAATTTTTTACCATGCATACTGGGTTTCAAGGGTTTTTGATTTGTTTTAATGCCATCTAAAATATGTGCATTCACCATATAATTTCTGTTTAACTTTTGGATAAGAGTCAAGATGGAACAATCTGTAATTCTCAGTCTTGGCCTGGTATGACTTTAGGTATTTGAATAAGTAGTGGTTTCTTTTAGATATTTAAAATCAGAGTCCTTTTCATTTCTGAACAGGTTAGACTTTTATTTTCTCTCTCTGCCAGGAGAGAAATCTGACTTTCACAAGGGAAAATGGAGTTATTTTTTTAATACACATACATTTTTAAATATGATCTAACTATTGTTTTTTGTGCCACAATTACTAGTTTTGTTTTAACGCTGGAATTGCACCAGTGCATGAGAACTAGTCCAGTGTGACTGTTATATCTGTGAGTGGACCTACATTTTGGAAATGTGCTAAGTAGATGTTGGAAATGTCCACAGCTGTGCAGCAGGATGAATGATGGTTATACTATCTGAAGGCAGTGTTTTTCCATTCAGATAATCTTTTTTGCTTTTCTAACTGAACAGAGAAAACACCAAACCCCACAATTTGTGTACCTTAAGTCTCTAGAAAGTCCAAGCACGTGATCTACAGTGGTAGGATCAGTCAGTAAATGGCCTTGGAAAAACACTTTGAGAGTAAAATCTAGGGAAGAAGTTTCAGCTTAGAATAACAGGTTTTGTGAAGTTTTTTAATGAATATGTAAAAATGCAGCCTTGGAAACGAACATGTTTTATAGAATGCTGTTGTTTCTCTCAAAGACAAGGAAATAAAAATTTATACTAGATATTAGCATAATAATGGAAGAAGAAAGCTCATCTAAAAATTTGGGTGCTTATTTAAAGTATCTTTGTTCACTGGTGACTAGACACCTTTTGGATCAATGTTTGGTTTGATAGGAGAAAAAGTATTATATTCCCAAACATCCAGTCATTTATTTTTTGGGTGCATTGTTGGCCACAAGATCTCTCAGGGTTTTTTGTTTGTACTCAACTGTAGCTGCACCCAAAGATAAACAAAACCCATAGTGCTGCATGCCTTTTAATTTTTTTAAAAATAAATTAAAAGAATGGGGATTCTCAACCTACCTCTCCTACATCATTCTATATTGTGTGTGTTTACAACCAAAATTTTCCCTGGGCACTTAATGACTAATACTTGATAGTCGTGTACTCTTAAGTTTTGGTTTGATAAAAAAGCCCTTGCAATTACTGAAGACTTGTGAGAACCTTCCAAAGGTGAATAACCAGATCGTGTTGGCTGCTTTCTGCAGTCACAATACAACA
Source organism: Arremon aurantiirostris (assembly GCA_035583995.1). Lineage (NCBI taxonomy): Eukaryota > Metazoa > Chordata > Aves > Passeriformes > Passerellidae > Arremon > Arremon aurantiirostris. Next base: position 105,302,577 of record JAXCLO010000001.1, on the reverse strand, counting down.
CACTGCATGCTTTTGCTTGATATTTTTAAACCTGGAAGGGAAAGCCACATTGGGGGTTGAGGCTTTTTTGAGGTGGTGAATAATGCTCCCAGGTTTTGCCAGCTTCTTTCCTCTGTTCTCAGACTTTAGTTGGTGTTGTTTCTGTAAAAGGACTATGCCTGAAATAAATTCACCCAGCCCCATTGCCAGAGGTTTGGAAATGTTTCTGCTTCAGATTAGCTTCTCTGTGAATTATATATTTTAGAAATACTGGATACTATAGGAAGGAAGGATAGTTAGGCTACTCAGTGAATATTGTATTAGTGTACTGTGTGAGAGCACGGCCTCCAGTTACTAAGCCAAGGAGAAAGAAAACGGATAGTTAAGATTGAAGAATCAAACTTTGTAGTTTGATATCAAGTATTTTATCAGGGTTGGAAGTATAAAAATCTCCATTTAAACTGAAGAAATTAGTAAGCAGCAATTTGACTTGTAGACCAATAACATCCACAGGACTGAATGTCACCTTTCCATTGTTCTCATTTACTGTGGCACAAATGCATGGGAAGGAAGCTGTTGATTTTTTCTTGCCTCTTAAAGCAAGTTTTTGCCCTAAGTGGAGGAAAGCATAGATAAGAACCAGATTACTTTTTTTTTTAAATTTATTTCTTCCCCGCTTCATTCTCCCTCCCAAAATCTAAAACTGCTTCAGGACTAATGCTTCAAAATGTCAGAATAACTTAGGTGAGTTAAGTTCTGTTACTAGTCAAAGAAAAGCTCCTTTTCCCACAGGAATCAATTTGAAACTGAGAAAGATCAAATACTTGGAGCTGTATAAAAAGATCTTGAAAAGAATGTATTAGGCATTAGGGCTAGAGATAAATGTAACTCAGCTGAGGTTGTAGTATTTAAAAAAACTGTAAATGGGAGAAAGGGATGCAAGACAACATATTTGTTGTCATCGTATTTGCATATTCTGGGAAAAACAGGTCACTTGCATATCATAAAATCTGAGAACTACTCTGTTCATGCTAAGTTTATAATAGCACACAAGTAAGAACTGGTTAATATTTAATTTAAATATATTTGTAATATTAATATGCTTCAATAACAAACAAAGATACCTTTCTTTGCAATTTGGTAAATATCTTTTTTACATGCTCCCTAAAGTTTCTAAGGAAAGTCTACCTGTCATAACTTTATTATTAGTATAATGTTTATATGAAGAGTTGAAAGACTCGATGCCCTTTGAAGAGCAAGGTGTGTTAAAACAGGATAGTTGCTCCATCTAGTGTTTTTATCATTTAACAGCTGTTAAATGAACTTTTTGAAAAAAGAGAAGCCCTCACTCTTTTGAAAATGATAATATTTTGGATTTCAATCCTTCATTATTTGCAAAAGTTTGGATTTTTAAAGAAAAATTATCAAAGGAAAATATACAGGGACTTTATAATTCACTTTTTGATACGTATTGTTTCATAGGTCCCATTCCTGTGCAATTAATTATGTTAGTCAGGACTAAATGGTGATTATTTAGCACTTTTACAGCCCCTCAGTTGGGTTGTTTGACCCTTAATCTCTTATAGAAATTCAGCTTGTTCTCTGATATTGTTATCTAAGGATGGGTAACACATCCAAAAAGAAGAAAGTAATGTCTTCAATTTTCCTAGTCGTTTCTGATTTCATTACTGTAGTCAATTCCAGAGGAAAGGAAACTATGACTAAGACACAACAGAATAGTTTTCTGTTGCTTAAAGGGGAAATAATTAATAAACATTTTCATTTGGAGGATAAGAAATGTATGTTGAGGTTTGTATACATGGGCACTTCTTAATGCTTAGTAAGCATTTATCCTTTATAGTTTTGTGAGGTGAGAAATGGATTAGTGACAAATAAACAGAATTTATATTCTTTACATTTAGCACCTGAAATTACCTGCAGTATTAGAGAGTATTGATTGGGTTTAAAAGTACTCTGTACCTGATGATTCTAGTTGAGTTTCTGTTGGAGATACACAGTTGGGATTGATTTGGTATTTGTTTTCATGCCTTGGTATTGCTATTACAGAGGTGCACTGGTCATAATGTTGATGAGGCTAAACTTAATAGTATCACAAATGTAGAGGGAGGGTCAAAATGTCATTCCAAAAGGAAATTAAATTGACACCTAAAATTGAAACCTAAAAAATAAGAAGGTAAAAAAAAAAAATGTTTGGATAAATTGACAGTTGAATTAGAAGATAAGAACAACTCTATTTATCAACTAATGACTCATCAACTACAAATACAGAGGAGGAAGGAAGACAGCAGGGAATCAGATCAGAATAATTCTTCCAATGGGCACCATGTGCTGTAAAGTTGTTCTTTGATATGTTCTAGGCAGTGAAGAGCTACAAGCTGAGAAGGACTCTGGTGAGCTGGGGATTTAAGCCCAGACGTGGAAATGAAATAATTCAGTGAAGTGGTTCTTGGATCAAAGTTGCCTCGTTCCCTGCCAACTCAATATGTAGGCAAATGGTTTCTTGTCTGCCCAAGATTCACAGTGGTGACAGGCCCAGTGTGATTTTTGTTTGGGGAGGGAAGGAAACAAATGAACAAAGGAAATTGTCTGGCAATTTCTGTCTGTTAAAAGAATAAAGTACTGAAACCAGTGTCTGTCCATGATAGCAGAAGCAATGTAATGTAGTTTAAAGATGAAAATCCTTCAGTTTAGAGATAAGTTATGTACCATGATGGCCACATGACAGGAAGATGCTTCACGCCTTGTGTTCCTATGTGAACTTGTTTAAGATTGAATTTGTTTGTATATCTATTTACTCAAAGTATATTTAAAAAAAAGTTTTTAATCTATGCTAGTCACATTTTCATGGAAAATCCTCCACAAATTGATTTTCTTGATCATCCCAAGCCATATGCCCACTTCCTATTCCCATTCCAAATTTTCTTACTAGATCACCATGTATTTGTTCAAAATTGACTTTTTGTTCTGGCTTTCCTTTTCTCTATTAAATATACAATAAATCTCACCTTTGGGACATTTCACAACTGAATTGCATCAAGTTTTTCTCTTAATGGAATTTCCAACCCAAATACTTACCACAGTAGGAATCTCTTGTCGTACTAGAAGTCCCCTATCTAAATGAGGAAACCTTATGAAAATCACTAAGTAATAAGAGTTAATTTGTTTATAGTTACAATAAAAACAAATCTCCATTTGAACTCTGCTGACATATGTAAAGAGAGGGCTGTGGGACCAGTAAAATAGTGTTTCTCTTATGAAACAGCAGAAGAAAAGACTAAGTGGAAAACAAAGCATGACAACTGCAGGAAGAATAAATATTCTGCCTCAAATGGAATTTTTAGACGGGGAGCATGACAATGTAGATGTTAAATTCAAGTAGTTAAGAGTAATTTCTCAAGTGATTTTTTGTTTAGGATCTTCCATTGATCTATTTTTACAAATTCCACCTGAACTGAAGTTTGTTGGGGCAGAAAGGCAGTCTTGCACTATTTTATGTCTAAATTATTCTTGTCCCTAAGAGATTTAAAGACTCTATTTATACTTTGATATCAATCTAGAGCTAATATAATTTCTGACTGCAGCTGTGCTCAGAAAGGAAGTATCCAATCACTAAAGCAGAATGATTAAATGCCATTTCTACCAGTGTTTCCTCCTTTTGCACAAGGTGAACATGACAGAGTGATTTTTTTTTTTTTTCTTGCTAGGTAAGATGTCTTTGTCTTAAAGATATTTATGTACTGCAAAGAGCTACTTGGACTTTAATTTTATGTATTTTTAATTGTTTTCTGCCCCCCACTCTATTGCCCTTTTTTGAACAGGAGGCTTTGTTTCTGAAATTATATTTATCTCCAGAAGAAACTGCAAGTGACAGTGCAATCTGTTATGTGAGATCAGCTTGGTCATATCAGAGAATCATATCATATTATAGAATGCTTTCAGTTGGAATGGACCTTAAAGATCTATGTCTAACACTAGCCACCATCCGATGGCTCTCTGGGCCATGAGATGTGTTCCTAATTATTTTGTTCTACTGCCAAAACTATCTCAAATGCTCCCATTCCTCTTCCAGGTGTTGCAAAGGCAAGGGCTTAATCCTTTTTCTTGAAGAATTGATCACTGATAAACATTTTTCTGTCCATTTCTATCCTGTAACAGGGTAAGACCAGGCTATTTTTCAGAGAGTTGGTCTCGTTGATTCTACTTGTCTGCAGCTTCAGAATGGAACAAATCCAGAACTCATACAATTTTACCTGTAGTCAAGGAACTTTAGTACTCAGGGACTGGTAAACTCCATTGCTATCAGTGTCTGGTGTTTTGTAATCATCAAATATGCAGTTATTATTTGTAGAACAAAGTATTTCATTTTATTTCAATAATTGCAGTTGATTTAATGGTCAGAAGTAAAGCTGCAGTAGGAAGCTCTCAACTGACTGTGGAGTTCATGTTCAGAGATTAGAACAGCACAGACATTCCTTGAACCATCTGGGAATTTTATTTTGTCTTTTGCCTTAGAATTTGTAGTTTATTTTAAAACTGAAGATTTCTGCACCTTCCATTACTTCAAAGTCGCAATTTTTTCTCCTTGAATGAGTATTCAGTTAGTATGATCAGGAAATTTTTTATCAAAATTATTACTAAGAGTTTATAATTGAATGTAGAATATTAGACTAAGATTAAGGCAGTTTGTGATTCTTTTTCTTTTGCTTTCATTATTTATGAATACAAAAAATCACAGTGGAGAAGGAAAAAAAGGAAGCATAAATATTAACTCAAGCATGGAATACTTTCTTGTATTCATTTTTCAATTCTGCATATGTAGATTTATGTAGCACCTGGTTTTGCCTTGCATCCTTGTATTTTAGAAGTATAAATCCTTGTATAAATGAAGTGTATTTTTATAAAATAATTAATTCCTCCAGGGATATAATTGTTGTTCAAGTTACTGTTTTTTGTAGATTTTCAGTTGTATGCAAATGATACAACCTATAGTCATAAAGCAAACTGAAAGATACAGCTTGTTATTTTTTCCCCCAGGTCTTTCTGCTCTATTGTGTTCAACATATTGCTGCAGAAGGAAAGTCAGCTGCAAAAGGGATTTAATATTAGAACATACAGTGCAATAAAGAAATGCAATCAAGCAGAGAGTGTGGCATAACTGACAACGAATATTGTCTGAAACTTCTTGTTTTAGAACTACAGTAGATGCTGAATCACAATTTGAAATTCTAGACATTAGTATTTTAAATATTTGCATTTTGAGACATCACCTGAATAGTGGTTAGCCCAAGATCAGTCTTAAAGGAGTTGATGCAAGAATCCAGAATGTAGTAAAGAGGGCTGTGGAGTGAAAACTAGCTATAATTAAGTGCAGAGAATTGGGGATCTTAATTTTGGTTTTAAAGCTTTAACTGTGGAAAATTACACTTGTTGATTAGTGATTGCATTGTACAACAAATTTGAGTTAATCAGAAAAAGCTTCTTTCATCAAATTTTCTGCTTGAATTTTCTTCATAATTTCATAATCACAAGCTGGGACAGTGATCTCGCAGGTTTGAAGGCCGCCTTTGAGTGATAGGTCTTACATCCTCAGCTCAGCAAACAGGACTTGTGATACTCTTTCTTCACTGACAGACATTTGTTTCATATCTTCCAAAAACATTAGCTTGAAAAATTAGGATACTTACTGTGGAAATTATTGCATCTGTTCAGCTGCTAAATAGGGTTTTAAAAATTAAAAACTAAATTTAAAACTGAATAGTTTTATGAACTCCCTGATGAGATATGGGAGTTTAAAACTGTAATTTGCTGATACAAATTGCTGTTTATTCTCTTGTTTAAATGACCATGTTGGCTGCCAATCCTGTTCTCAGGAACTGTGGAAGCTGAAAGTCCTGTTGCACTTTTCTGTCTCAGGTTCGACTCGGATACCACGGAGCTGCACAGCTGGATGACCCGCTCCGAGGCACTGCTGCAGAGCCCTGAGTTTGCCATCTTCAGGAAAGAAGGGAACCTCTCAGACCTCAGAGAAAGAGTCAATGTAGGAGAAACTACTCGTGTGCATGTCTGCTAGTCTGTATTTGCTTGCCAAAGTGCTTTCAGAGTCCAAGTTTAACGGATTTCAAATGTAGACTGACGAGCATTGATTGTCCAAGATAAATTTAGAAGTGTTCACTGTTTCTGTGAGTTTCAGATTTTGGCACCAAAATTACTACACAGACTGTCTGAACACATAGATTTTTGTTGTTGTTTTTGCTCATACATATTCATATTTAATTAAGGCATTGTAGATCCATGACAGTCTTTGGTAAAGTTATACCAAAATGTATAGAGATATTAAGGTTTATATATATCTATAAATTTACATGCATATGTAAATTTATAAAGTTATATTAAGTTATCATTACTTAAATTTTGCAACTGCATTCTATACTAAGAGCTTAATGTGACATTATACATGCATAAACTGAAGAATATGAAAAGAGTCACTGGAGTGGATGCTTAAGGAAATCTATATCTATTTTCTTTACAGAGCTGTAAAATATATGTGACAATCACCTGTTTCCACAGGGCTTTCATTGTTTGCCTTTTGGGTTTTTTTTACTCTATTGTAGTGCCATATCAAGACCAAAAACTGTTCCTTCCTGACAAAGTGAATGGCTCTGCACTGCTTAAAAAGTTGCTATGTTTGTGTGTCTGTGTGTCATAGACTGAATTACTGAATTTAGCCCTTGAAAATGGAACTGTTGCAAATTTTCTTCTTTGTTTTATTTTTGTAGATCAATGAAAAAATGCCCATCTTTTCCAAGATGAGAAAGGGGTGGTTTTTATAATTGTCTTGGATAGTAGCATACTATGTTATGGAACATCATTAAAACCCATGTTGATACATATTCCTAGAAAACAAAGAGGTGGAGCAAAGTTACTGTATTGAATTTAGATTTGCTGATGGTTTGTCTCATAATCTACTTTTCCATCATGAATCAGCTGTAAGATTGAGTAACATGGAATTTTGTGACTGTAAGTGTACATTTTTAAATCCCATGTTAAATTCCAAGTTTCTTGCAATAATTTTAGTTATTTATATTGCCATGAGAGAGGTCTGAAACAAACCAGTAATTCTAAATAGATATAAGAGAAATTTATATGTATCCTTCATTAACATTGAAAATATTTTTAAGGACCAAGACCCGTTTTAATTTCACAGAGTGTCACTGCTCTTAAAATAAGCATTTTATAGAGAAAATCAAGTTACATTTAGAAGTTTCTAGTTTCTCTAAGGGAGAAAACAGTCTATTTCATGTATTAATTTGAGAGTGAGAACTCTGAAAGTTGGCTCTTGACAAGCGCTTCATGGATTATGTGTTGAATCGTTTTCAGTCAGTGTAAGTCTTTGAACACACTTTTTAACAAAGTAAAGAAAAATATCAAATTTTTATAAATGCCAGGTCTTAAAACATGTCCTGACCTGACTTTTCCTGGTCTTATCTCTGTCTCAATCAATTAAATGAGAGACAAAGCAGAAAGTACTTTTCAGTTCATTGATTTGAACAGTTTCGTTGCTGCTTGTTAACACTTTTAGTTATTAGTTCTCTCAAAATCTACCTCAAATCAATGGTAAACAAGATAGTATGTGTTTTAACATATTATATAATTTCTAGTAAAGTTGTAGAAGGCATATAAAAAAAGAATGAAATGCAGAAAGGAAAACATATGTGAGAGATAATTGAAATAGATTTTATTGTTCTGTTGTGCTTTAAGCCCAGCTGGCAACTAAGCACCACACCTGCTCACATCCCACAGCCCACCCCAGTGAAATGGTGAGAACCAAAATAAAACTTGTAGGTTCAGATAAGAATAGATAAATGAAATACAGGAAAATATAATAATGATAGAAAAGAATAAATCAGATAATAGAAAGAAAGCAGCAAACAACAAGCAAGGGAAGCACAATCTAATTGCTTACCACCTGCTGACCAAGTTTAGACCCACTCCCCGAACCCAAATAAGCTCCTTCCAGTCACTCCCCCAGTTTATACACTAAGCACGTTGTCCTATGGTGTGGAATATCCCCCTGGCCGGTTCGGGTCACCTGTCCTGGCTGTGTTCCCTCCCAGGTTTTTTTTAGTTTTTTGTGTATCACTGGCAGAGCATGAGACACAGAAAAAGAGTTCTTGTCTTAGGATAGACAAAACTTAAAAAACCCAAAACATGAATGTTATCAATATTATTCTCATAATGAATCCAAAACACAGCATTGTCCCAGCTATTGAGAAGAAAATCGCTGTATCCCAGCCAGAACAAAGACGGTCACTGACATCCACAGTCATACCCCCCAGTGTTGTACATGCATGTATGTGACCATCTGCACACATGTGTGTAAGAAGTTCCATCTTGCCCTTTCTCATTTAGGTGTTTTTGCCCATATGAAAGCATAATTTGGTATAGCACAGAACACCTGTGGTTGACTGATGCCAAAACTGTCCTTTATTCCCTACTGTAGTCAGTGCTGAGTGCTAGAGCCTTTTTGTGATGACTTTCTTTTCTGCTGCTCTTTTGGGGACAGTTACTAGTTTCAGGGTTGTTTTTTCTTGTGGCAGCTTGCTCCTGTCCATCATTTTTCATGGATGAGGGGTCACATCCATAAGATGGAGTGGAAGTCCATCTGCTGCACGATAGAGGGACAGAGGCGTCGGAAATGAAATCCACAAGGATTTCATGCCAAGAGGCATTTCAGTGCCTCTTTTGCCATCATTGATGATTCATAAAGTGCAAAAGCTTGCTCCCGTCCCAGCTCAGAGGAGTCCTGTGGGAGACAGAGCCAAGAGCAGGCTGTATGAAATGCAGTGACTCTGTTTGCTAAGGCAGCTGCTCTTCAGATCCTGACAGGAAATTAGCCTTTGGCAGATGTATTATGTAGCTTGAATATATTAGATATGTGCAAAAAGTCCATTCCTTTGTCTGGGGAGAAGAAACATATTTATAACCCTTCCCTGATACAGAAGAAAGATATTTACCTTACCTGAGCCGGGAGACTGCAAAGCCATAACAATAGAAGGAATTTGTTGAACAGCCATACTCCTAAATAACAGGGACATCCAAACATTAATGTAGTAAATATTGTAATACTGCATCCAACCATAAATATTCTACAGTTAGTGTGTGTATTTTTCTAAAATCAGACCTAAGAATGACTCAGGACTTCCATGTTTTTCTTAAGATATAATGAGCTTTCAGTATTGCAAGTTCAAATATATAAAGGTTCAGGTGCAAAAAACCTCCAAAATTTCAGGTAGTAAATCCTACTCAGTAAATTAGATTTGAGACTGTCCAACAAGAAATTGGGAATAAAAATCCTTGAAAGAAGTTTTGGTTACCCCAGAAGAAGCACCTAGAAATTCAGAATCAAAGACAAACACAAGGAACAGATGTAAGGGAAAATGTCAGATATCCCAGACAATTAAATTTGTTCTCTTGGCATTCTCAGAAGTCCCATTCTCATATGTTTGTTTTGTTTTAGTGACCTTTTCCAGCATGCTTTGTTAGGCATGGGTTTTTGAGAGCTGAATCACTGTCAGAGGTGGTGATGATAATGCTGTCCTCCCTGCCCTCAGGGGTGATGGGTCACCACCACAGGAGGTCAGGGAGTGCTGCCCTGCATCCTTCCACAGAGCTCTCAAGGAAACATGTTGATTTGATATATGAATAATATCCAAATTTCTCCAGCCATCACTATTTTCTAGTTTATGAAGTCATTAACTGCCAACTAAAATCTCAAGGTCAAATAAAATGTTTAGATTTGTAAAAATAGCCCCTTTGCCTTTGGCTAGCACTTAGCTAAAGATGAATTTATAATGTTTTTCAATCAATTAAAACTGAGCTGTAATACATTTGCATTGTCTGTTGCAAAGTAGTCCAAAAGATAATTAATCTCTACTTGGACAAAAGCCCATTAAGTTAACCAAGTTAACCTTTTCCTCTAATATTGTTTTGTTTTTTTTTTTCTGAAAAATCATTTACAGAAGCCAAAAAAAGTAAAAAAAAAAGAGGGAGGTGATATATTTGGAAATATTTTGAAGTCGCTTAGCCGCTGTTTACCAAAAAGTGTCTATTACACAGAATAAGGATTATATTATTATTGTTATAATATTCTGTATAATATTATTATACAGAATTTAGGTTTCAAAACTTCACAAATCCCTTCAAAATTATCCCATTCTACTTGTGACATAAAAGAACTTGGATCAAGACTATGGTCCCCTTCAGTAAAGGAAAAAATGAAGGGAGCAGAACCAAAGGGATAAATGAGAGGTGTTTCCAGGACTGCTCCATTCATTTCTAAGCACTTGACACTGGGTTATGGAAATACTTCTTCTGAGGTTCTTAAAAACCCAAGACACAATTTGCAGGTTTGGCAAGCGATGGCAGAGTGTACAGACTAATGGCAGGGACATGTGCTCATTGTTTTGAGCAACTAGAGTGAATTTCCTCCTTTCTCCCCAGACCACATCATTTGTCTTTGTAGGGGAGCCAGGAGTTCTGTTTCTCCTCCTTTGATTATCACTGTGCTTCCTGTGTGTGTTTGTCCTCTTGTAACCAGTGCTCGACCTTCATTTGGCATAATATATGCCAATTACATAAAAATGAATGGAAAAATAAGTTGACTGAAAGTTTCTATGTTTATTTAAGGACTCTATGTATAGTGTTTATATTTTCTGCCAGGACCTGGGAATTTGAATCTTTCAGGAGAAAGCTGAACATTTCTCCGCATTTTCCTGCACACGTAACATATGCTAGGCAGGGAAGGGTTGACTTCCACAAGCTTTTATGTCTTATCATTTTTATATTTTAAAAAGATAAGTTTTAGCATATTTTATGAAGTGGTTTTGGCTTTTTTAAATAATTTTTTTCTGCTCACTACAGTTACACGCATGATAATAACACACCTGGTGTTACAGACAGAGTAGAATTATTTTCAGTATATTTTAGTGTTTTAATGATTCCTTTGAGTTCTCAGTAGTTATTCTCATGTTAATTATACCTAGCATTATAGAAAGAGTAGTATTAATTAAGATTCTGTAAGAGATTTTGGAACTCTGCAGAGAGTTAATTTACTTTTTAAATTTGAAAAATATTTAAATTGCTCTGGGTAATCGTGCAAGATTTTATTGACCTATGAAAATGAGAGATAATTCATACAGTCATCTGTAACTTAGTGGGATTAAACTTTGTAATATTTCAATGGTAATTTAGTTATATATTAAAATATGTTTCTAAAATACAAACTATTTAATTATTCTCTAAATATATTTTCTTTATATATTTCATTTATCCAAAATTATTTTAGTGAGTGTGTTGGAAATAATCATTGATTGTTAGAAAGCCTGCTGCTTAACAATTTCTTTATGCACAAATGGATAGCAGTTATGGGTAGACTGAGGAAAAACATGAATTTAATTGAAAATTTCTCTTCCAAGTTTCTGTGTCTCCTCACTTGAGGTGTCTTCCAGGAATCTGCTTCTTGTTAAACTGAAGATGTTTTAAACATCCCATTTTAAAAGTTATTTTAAGAGAGTTTCTTCAAAAGTGTTTATATTCATTGCATATGGGTGCAACAATCTGTTTGAAAAAAATTTATGTATATAAGGCTCTTTTACTAAATTCATTCTTAGACACCTACTTGAGCTTTCTTTTGAGTTTAAGGAGCCTTTTTGAAGTCATGCAGTATCGAACTTTGCTGTGGAAATTAACAGGGTGATGGGGAAGCCCAGTGGCATCAGCCAGCCTGGGAAACTGCCACCAGGGCCAAGTGTGATGTTTCCTTATACATCATGTAGGATCTGGGGTAACATATCCTCTTGTAAGTGTGTATCTGCTGCAGAAAAGTGAGGGATTTGATTTGTGGGACCCTGTGTTGGTCAGAATCTCTGGGAGATATATAGTCTGTTTTATTTTTAGTATCAAATTTGACTGTGCATCTTTGAGCTTGTTGCATCTTTGAGCTTCTAAATTACACCTAAATTATGCAACTAATTTAGTTTGAAATCAATGAAGTGACTTCATGGTGTTAATTGCAAGACAGCATTGATGGGCTGTCAGATCTAAAATGAATTTACTTTCCATCAGTATTTCTACTGACCCAAAATGATATTTAAGTTTAGATTCCTACTATATCTTATAATTTTAGCAGCTGGCCTTTACTAGGCCTTACTAGCTGGCCTGAACAGTGCTGAGCAATTTTTGTGTACAGAAAGATGAATCAAGAATATGAAGTACAAAACATGATGAGAAGCCTGTATTAAATCTCCAGCTGACTCTTCTTCTTAATAGCCAATATATGGGTATCCGCTGCATGTGGTCTTTTATGCATTTTACAGTTGTTATTTTGTTTTTAAATAAAATAGTAATATAAGCAATCAAATTTTTATGGGTTTGATACTGAAGAATGCTGTGAATCCCTGTGATTTGGTGAGAATGGTCAGTGTTTGCTTTTACCATGAAAATAAGCAAATCTATTCTTCCACAAGGCATTTCTGTTAATGAATATTTTCTTTCTGAAATTTTGTGATTCAAATAGCTTTTAATTTCTATGTCTTTTATGTGTCTATAAAATAATGACAGGTGTTATTTGTCAGCTCTGTTGTGTTCTGATTCTGTTTTTGTATTTGACTTTGACTGATTCCCTTCCTGGTGGTGGCTTATGGTGCTTGCCTCTTTCATTGCAAACTGAGGGGCAGTCAGGGCAATATGATGGGTTAGGAAGTCTCAAGAAATCAGAAGACATCCCTGAGATTAATTACTTTCTTGTATGAAACCCCTCTGTTGAAATACTCACCTTTCCTGTCGTGCTGCAGGCCATCCAGCGAGAAAAGCCTGAGAAGTACAGAAAACTGCAAGATGCCAGCAGATCAGCTGAGGCCCTGGTGGAACAGATGGTGAATGGTAATTACTTGGGAGTTGCTTTAGATAATCTTCTTAGGGATTTGATCAACGAACAGGTTCATATTTATCACAAGAATTATATTAGCACATGCTGTCTAAATGGAACGGTAAAGTGATATGGCCTTATATTTCTTTTATTATTTCTGAATGTTAAATCTGTTAATTAGAGAAGAGAAAAAAAGTATTACTACTTTAGTACTATGAAGAGAGATGTGTTAGAAACTCACAGTAATGAATTGTATATTAACAATCTGTTCTGTGCAGAGACTTAAGTTGTAATCTTATTTTCTAAGTTCTCTAAGCTTTGAAGTACATTAACACATCTGAGTTAGACAGTTCCAAAGGCATTACTTTAACCAGTTGGGGAAAAATACTTCCTGACTTTTAATATAAAATGTATGTTTTGTAATATACATATTTCTGTAATGTTCTGTATCATAGAAAATATAACATTTTATTGGGATTTAGAAGAAATTTTTAGCATTTGGTTTTTGGAATCTAATAATTGTCAAAGTTTATACAACTCTTGAACAAAGAAAAATAGCTGCAAGAGTTTTGTCTTTTTTTTTCTTTTCCCCAAAGAAATTATTACATGACACCATTCTTTTGAACTTTTAAATAAGGGAAAAACAAAACCCAAATAAAAGTTCATGAAAGTAAAACTGTAACTCATGCCATTGTTCTTAATATTAAGGAATGTCTTGCCTTGCAAGATATTCCTTAATATTAAATAATATTAAAATAATTAAAATAGGCCAACATCTATCATACTGATATGATTACTAGAAATAGAGATGCTGAGTAAAGTGACATTTAGAACATATATTTTCTCTTTAATTGTTACAGCAAATAACCAGTAATTAAATTGTTAGAAGAAAAATGCTTTTAAGTCTGAGGTACTAACTAGCCAAGCTAAAGAAATTTGGTGGAATCTTAGGATTATTTTGCTTAATTATGAAAGTGTAATATTTTAAAAGAGACCATAGTTAATGTGTAGGGCATATTTTGTTATCGTTACTGTAACTATTGCTACAATGAGTCCCTTTCCTGACTTTGTGAATATACTGAAGGCAGTCTGGCAACATCTGCACCCTGTTTGAAATAATTTGGGCACTTTTCCATAGTTGATGATATAAAAAGTTCAGACTTTTTATGTTTTCTGTCTGGGAGAATTGATTTTACATAACTTTTAGGGAAGCATCTGAAATTTGCATGGTGACACATTGAGGTTCCCATTTTGGGCAGAATCTGGTTGAGGTCTAGGGCATATTTAGGCATGTCCCACTTTTCCATTGGACAAATGCAGACCTGCACCTCAAGAATTCCAGTTTAGTTTATTTGGATTATGTAATAATTTATGATGACTAATTTTGGTGTTAGTTGCTAAACTCACTACCATCTTAGCTAATGCTTACCCTGCACTGTAGTGCCTACCATGTCATGTATCAAGTAGACTAAATTCTGTCTTAATAATTCCCATGGAGTTTTAACTCAAGACTCTGCATTTGTCTTCCTCAGTCCTTGGGTCCGTCCTTATTAATGTTTCACATGTAGCTAGATGTGCATGGAAATATTTCCACTATTTCTCAAGTCACACTTCTTTATTTAGGAAGAACATCTTCCAACTGGGTGGCAGGCACAGGGTAGACTAACTAAGCCAGCATGACTTTATCAATTTCTTCAACTTTGTCAGCTGCTCTGAGATCTGTGTCCTGCATTATATTGTGTCAGCCTTAGTAGTAAAAACATTCTAGTGTGGCTGACATAATTGACTGTGAAAATGAAGATCTCGTATTGTCATAGTTTTAGGGAGGAAACAACCCCTTTGAAAAGAGAAACAGTTCCTCTGGACTTGAAACCTTGAGTATTTATCGGACTTTCAACTGCTCCACTAATGCAAAGGCAGATTGAAGAATAGTGTTTGGAATGGTTAATTAATGCAGTAATTGCTAACAGTAGAGAGTAGAATAAACAATTAACATTAGCTGGTGAGAACTATGAGATGATTTTAACAAAGAATTGGCAAATGGAATATCTTGTGAGATGCTCAAAATTATTCCTTGAGGGTAAAGGAAGTTAACTGCCATTGTAAAGCCATTGTACTTTTTTCTACAACACACTCTCTATTTGCCTTTTCTTCCAATCATTATGATCTAATTGCAGTTAATGGTTGCAATTTAGTCCAACTGAAACTGAACTAAAAGTTAAGTAAAAATATTACCTTTAAAACTTAATTTCAAACGGTAGTAAAGTTATGCAGCTTTATATTTTCCATAGTAATTCAAGTAAGTTTCTATAGTGTTTGTGTCTTGTGTAAATTAAATTTTTTTTGGTTGTTTTATTCACTAAGAATGAGATGAAAGATTTGCTGAATCTCAAAAAATAGCATTTTTGGAGCAGCCTAACTATTCCTTCATCTCTTCCTGCTCCAGTGGTGGAACTCTTTTTCCATAAAATGGGAGGGAATTGGAATTAATTAGTGTGCCTGTATGGATTTGTGGGAGATCTGCAATTTAACATCTAGTGGAGTGAAGATGTACTATGTTATTTTAATGAAAAACCTTTCTAACTACCACAAGTTACAGATCAAAAATGATGATGCTCCCCTTGTTATTCTTTAGGGAAATGAGTCAGTGATTGAATTGATGATTGTCATGCATTTGCAGTATAATCTGTAATTAAAAGACCACAGAAGGCAAACAGATTTAAGGCATAGATCAATTCAGTAGTCAAGTGATGACATTTTTAAGTGTGTTGTTAATTTTAACTTATTCTGTGTCAATTAGATCTGGACTAATAATGATTAGATTCCTTAAGATTCAAATTATGCTGGCATTGAATATGCTGGCTTTACTTAATACTTAAAATATTCTTTCTGTTTGCTCATAAACAAGATTCTGAATTTAACAGATGAAAAACATAAAAAGATGAGACTTCTGGTGGGTTATAAGAGCAAGTTCAGAATAGTGGTGAACTCCATTGTTGAATCATTCGTAATTCTTTTCTTGCCTTTTTTTTTTTTCCTGTGGTAGGTAGGAGAGAGAATAAGTTAAAAAAACAGGACTCTGGAGAGAATTGGATTGGTTTATTTAGGGTTTAATTTATTTGTTCCTTAGCAGAGGGAAATATTCACAGCAAACATATTTACACAGGACACTCTTCTAGACCTATGTAAATATTGTCAACCACTGTCAGCAGAAGTGTTTTTGCCCTGGAAAGATCTACCCTCCCCACAGCACAGCTGTTCCTGTGTTTGTAGGCAGGGAGTCTGGACATTGTCATTTGAAGGGCTTTTCCCATCACAAGGGAAATCATTGGTGCTTTTTGGTGGATTCATCTTTACCCAATCACCCTCATGGACTGTGCTCTGCCTCTCCTTGCTCATGCTTTCAAAGACTGATGATTGAAATCAGTGAAAACATATATTCTGTTTACCAGTGTTTCTAGGAAAAAAAAAGTTTTGTTTTTCTTTACTAAATCATATTATAAAAGAGAATAAAAAATCTGTTGATGCATAAGTAAAGTAGTTTAGCAGTTGGAATGGACACTTGGCTATTATAATAGTTTAGAGTAAAGTAAACAGGACATCAAAATGAATAATCAGAGAATTTTGACAGGAAGCATTAAAGTGAATACAAATCAATTTGTTGCAATAAAACATGTAATTTCAAAATGCCACCATTCTTTGGAAGAAATACATTATCTTGTAAGTTACACAGGAGTCGAGAGCTACAGAAACCAAATAATATTACATTATTCTATCACAGAACTGTGCAAATGACAGATGCATTTAACAAGATATATTTCATATTAAGTGGCAATTCCAAAGCACTTGCATGTAAGGTGCTGCACAATTAAAAATATTCAGGCACAATTTATTATGTGCAGTATACAAGGTAATAAAATTAATGGATGCACTTCAGATAATGATCTGTTTCCTCTGGGTACAGTATATTTATACAATGATTATACCAGAAGGTTTTAGAATGTGAAACATGAAAAGATTATTAACCAACCACTATTCATAAAATAGTGTTTTTTCACAAAATGGGTTTTATATTGTTTCTTTGCCTGCTTGTGCACTTTTGGTATGTCTTGGTAAAGGTGCTTAAGTTAGTCCAGAAATCAGTAGTTATCACAGAAGAAGGTTTCCAATCAGACAATGAATAATGGACTTTATTAAGGAGTAATAAATTAAAATTCAGAAAGTTTCACTTCAATTAGAGGAAGAATTTCTTTTCTTTGGGGCTGGCAGAGCACTGGAACCCTGTGCTGCCCAGGGAAGTCATGAAGGCTCCCTCTCTGGAGACATTCCAAACCCCACCTGGATACATTCCTGTGCCACCTGCTCTGGGTGACCCTGCCTTGGCATGGAGGTTGGACTGGGTAATTTTCTTCCAACCCTCACTATTCCATGATTCTGTGAAATTCTTCATTCTCCCCAGTGGGTCAGACTTGCCCAAATGATCTCAAGTGCAAGTAACAGCCATTTTATTACATCCTGCTGGAAATTACGTGCTGGCATTCTATGGACAATTTAGATTTACCTCAATGGACTGAAAAATAAAAGTTTTAAAATCACATGTTATGGAGATTTTATCTTACTTACAGTAGGATATTCTGCCTAATGAAAGTGCACCTCTGCAATATTTTACCAAACATGACTCTGCATAAAGCAGTTTTGTACTGTCCATTTCAGGAACATGAAGAGCAAAAGCATTTCTTTCTCTATGTATTTATGGATTCACATTTAGACTCAAAGGTTAGATGTTAAATAAAATAATTAAAGAAAATTGAATAATAGAGGCTATTTTTACATATTTAAATCTCTCATGTGAAGAGGGACCTATGAGAAAAATAACAAAGGTGGATCTAGTGAATCTAGATTTTCATCTGAAATACAGTCCTCTCTGAATCCTAGAAGAAAATACTGCAGTGAAAAGTATTATTATATTTGGAGAATCCATGACTGCACTTCTGGTAATCATAATCTTGCCTAAGGGTACTTGGGAGACTCTGGCAGCTGAAAAGAAAGGAATGGAGGAATAAATAAAGTGATATTTTTATATCTAGTCTGCCAAACTCACAAGCAATGTCTTCCAGGTTCAGAGATAATAATGAACACAATGGCAAGATAATTTGCTCTCTGTTATGGATTTACAGCATTTTTATACCCAACTCATAACAGAAACAATTGCTAAAATACAGCAGAGTTAAAGTCTTATTGTCTATACATATGCTTGTTCTTGCTGTTGTTCAGAGTCAGTATCTGAGTGCCTAGTCTGTGATTGTTGTTATTCAGATGTGCTGTGCCATTCAGGTTTATTCTGCCTCTTCACATGCTCATTAGACATTAAACTTCTGGAAAATGTAGTCATGCTACCACATCCCCAGATGCACACACACACTCACAGAAGACAAGATCACTTTTGGATTTTATTAAGATGTGTCAAAATCCTTTTTTTCCACTTCACACTTCAAAGTTCATTTTATATCCTTGATCAGTCCTTAAAATGTGCTCTTCAGTTTTTTTTAGTATATTGTGGATGTGGAGCTGCTCTAACCACCACCCATTATCTCCCAGTAGTACTGAACTTTCTATTTTTCCAGTAGTTTTGCTTTTTGAAATGCTGTACAATTTGTTTGGCTGGGGCACCATCCCAGAGCAAAAGCATATCCAGAGAGCTGCTATCAGGTTACTGCACAGTCTGTTTCCAAGTGGGCTGTTTCCAAGCAACTCTGAATGAAATAGCCCTGAGCTGGATCCAGAACAGGATTTGCCAGAGCACTAGGATGCTCCACAACAGACATGATCCCCAATTATCATTTAGTGTGATTTACCATATAGCATACACTATAGCAATTCCTTAGAATATTTTATTATAAAAAAATTCCAGTACTTTTTATTACTTTTTACTACAGCATTTAGCTGTAATTAGGACTCTGTTTCCCATGTACTACCTTCCAAAATTGCCATGAACTTTGCTATTTTTTAATCCTGATAAAGAAATTTTCCTGTAGATTTGGAATGCAGATTGCAAACATGAAAATCCATATTCAGTAGTGTATCAAAGATTACAGAAGTGGAGCACAGAAGGCTTTTGTCTAATTCGCTTTTAAACTTGCTTTAAAGTACTCTAATTTTTATTATTTTGATAAAAACATGTCTTCTGTTTAACTGGTTGGCTATTATATGACTATGTGATGATGTTATTAGAAGTGTTCTTAAGCATATGACATTGCTTAGTGATTTGAGAATTTTACTCATTTTGAAATCAATGTTGGCCCTATTGCCATGTGTATCATTACATGTCGTTACAATTTAAAAAATGTTAGGGATTCCATTTAAACTTCCACTGAAAAATAAATGAGATAATTAGGTTAATATTATTTTGAAGTAATTTTGAGTTCAAATTACAGAGTGATTATGAATTATGTTGACACATTTTCCTATCTTTCATATGTATTGCTTTACTTTCTTCACAGAAAGTGAAGAAAATTCCTTTTACCGTTTAATTGTTCAAAATAATTACCTTGTCTTCAATAACTAAAGTCAGTTTTATTTTATGAACTTTACTGTAAGCATGATTATAGACCAACACACAGGAATAGGCAAACTACATCAAGGAAACCAATCACTTTGAAAATAACCGTAGAGAAGCATCCCCTATGGTTTCTTGGCTGTCTTCTTACTGTCTCCCTATGGTCATTGTTGGACACTCAGGACTGGCGTAGATGGAGATTTGATCTGGTACTTTGTTTATTCCTCAGTGTTTATGATATTTTTAAAATAATGTATAATGCAGAATATATGGGTTGGATTACCAGAAACCTCTAAAGAACTGTGGAATATAGTTCTTATTAATTGCAATTTTATAGAAGAAAAGCCAGCAACAGTCTTGTACATTAAAATCTAATTTCAGTCCAGGCACAGTTTTCAAAATCCAGCTGTCAGGCATTTGGTTATTTCTTACAGCAGTTTTAATTAGCTTTATGTATTGTTTCTCTACTTTTTGCTTTATTCCCATTCTTGTACTTTAATGTAGTTTATAATTCATTCCCATAGCAACAAACGTACCCAGGCAGCAACTTTAAATATTTTTATATGATTTTCCCACTAATGTGTAACATCTGTAGATTCAGAACTGTTATTTGGTGATAAATCATTAACTGGATTTATGAGCTCTCAAATAGAGAAACTGAATTGTTAAATTATCCTACTTTTTTTTTTTTTCTTTGTAACTTGTTTATCTTTAAGCATCTTCTGTTGTTTTTCTAGAGGGTCTGAATCCTGACAACATTAGACAAGCCTCAGAGCAGCTGAAGAGCCGCTGGATTGAGTTCTGTCAGTTGCTGAGTGAAAGACTGGCATGGCTGGAGTACCAAAATAACATCATTGACTTCTACTCCCAGCTGCAGCAACTGGAGCAGACAGCAATTGCTGCAGAAAACTGGCTGAGAACACAACCCACACCAGCAACAGATCCTGCTACAGTAAAAGCTCAGTTAGAAAGATGCAAGGTTAGAGATTGTTCAAGTTTTTTAATGATCGTGTGCTTCATAGGTGTTCCAACAGTGGGACAGGTTATGACCTACAATGTTTCACTATAAAAATGGTAAATGGACTCCTTGGATTTACAGAGTAATTATTGAAAATATTTGTTCAAGGAAGGGAAAGACTGGTAAAGAAATAACAAGGCAGTAGAACCCAGGATATGGGTCTTTAAAAATCTGCCCCAAATATTTTGTTATTAGGATACTTAGACACTCAGAGGGAACTGTGGGCCTAAAGTCATTTTCATGTTTCTTTTTCATGTAAAAATATGTGTCTTTGGTTTCTCATTAAGAAAACGTTGCTCTTTACCTCTGTTACGGATCTGTGCCTGAATATTGTCCAAAATTCTGCCATTGCAGGCCACTTTACTTCTTACATACCCTGTGTTCTGATTCAGTGTGAGTTGTGTACTCAAATGGAGGAATATTCTTCTGTCACAATACGAGAGGATCACAGGAGTTGTACAAAAAACTGTCACACCAATTCACTTATAAGTCTCCTTAATGGTTTTTTATTTATATGCTGTACCACCATAGAAATTTGCTTCTCTCTCTTACTGTAGACAGCTCTGTGGGTGGAGAGCTTGCAAGCAAATACTGATTAACAGCAATATATTGAAGTGTAGTATTGCATTATAAATTGCATTATATACTTGTAGAAGTTTGACTTTAGGAAATCTCTCACTCCAGAAGCTCTCAACCAGAAAATATTGAAACCCAAATTGAGATTTATGCTATTACTTCAATTTTCAGGTATTTCCAGGCTGGCATCGTGCCTACGGAGATCTCTGTTCTTGTGCAGAAAATTTTTCTTTGAATGTCTCTGCTGTGAACTGTGCATTTGGCTTACTTTGCTCATTTATTTTGTATTCTGTAGTTGCACATGCCACAGTGTACACAAGGTATAACAGCACAATCCCATTGCTCTCTACAGCTTCCTGAGAAGGGCAGTGAAGAGAGAGGTGCTGATCTCTTCTCCCTGGTATCCAGGCACAGGATGCATGGGAATGGTTCAAACCTGCCAGGAGAGGTTTAGACTTCAGTTAGGAAGGTGTTTGAAGAGTGTAACAAAAAGGCTTCCTGGAGAGGTGTGGGTGCCCCCAGCCTGTCAGTCTGTCGGAGCCATTTGGAAAATGTCATTATCAACGTGCTTTAACTTGTCAGCCCTGATGTAGTCAGGCCATTGGAATAGATGCTCCCTGCAAGTCCCTTCCAGCTGCTCTGTGCTATCCTAATCTTAACCTCAGCCTCTAATTTGTTATTGTGAGGCTGCTAGAAATCACTGGGCATCTTCATGTCTTTTATACTTCATTTTAGTCTGTACATAATCTAACAGATATTGGTCTGGGATTATGGTACGTGTGGTGTTTTTCTCTTCCCATCTTCACATGAAAATGATATTCCTTAGGATTGAAAATTTAATGTGCAATCATTCTTATTTTCTTTGAGGAAAATGTCATGTGAAAGTGACTTTAAGGTGGCTTTAAGCAGTGATTTCAATCAACAATTTTATTGGGAGTAGAGGTATTGATTTGTGAGGAAAGATTTAAAATGCTGAATTGATGTGTATTGTAACTGATGTATTTGGAAGCAAAACAGTTGTGTAATGTGCACTGAAACAGTGGTGATTTCATGGCACTAGTGGTTTCATTTCTTGTGTATCCTACCTTGATTTTTTTTTTCTTTTGTTCTCACTTGCAGGATGAAATCATTCGAATGTCAACCCTGCAGCCTCAGATTGAACGGCTAAAGGCTCAAAGTCAAGCGCTCAAAGAGAAAGAACAAGCCCCAGTGTTTCTGGATGCTGACCTTGCTGCTTTTACCAGCCATTTCAAACAAATATTTGCTGACATGCATGCCAGAGAAAAGCAGCTACAGACCAGTAAGTGTTCTTGACAAGAAGTCAATTTGCCTGACTAGCAGTATGGAATAGGTGTTTATATTTTGCTTTCCCAGTTTTGTATTTGCTTTTGTGATACTAAACCAGTAGTGCAATTCAGGTGCTCTTTTTTTGCAGTTGAATTAGTCTTTCAAATATTATCAGTTCATTCCACATTTTTTATTAAAAAATCAAGGGAAGGAACACTATCCAGAAGCAAAGCTTCCACTCACTGTAGTTCTGCCATCAAATTTCCTCTTGTAAGTGCGTTTATGGACAGATTCAGTGATTTTTTTTGGCACCATAAAACTGTCTTTGCTTATCTGGATTATAAGACAAGGCAGTCCATCCCTGTAAGTCAGTAGAGAGGAAAGACAGCTTAATTACAGGAGTGAATCTGGTCTAGATTTTTACAGAATGGAAATTTAACTCCATAAATCTTATCAAAGAGAACAGCCACCTTAGCATATCTAGTTTTTTGTCATGTGGCCAACTCTTTCTTATTTGCAAGGCAGAACTCATGACTGCTAGTTATAACATTATTTGTGATATTTTTAGTAAAATTAATTATTCAAAAGGGGCAAAATGCTATACCAAAATAGAAAGCTAACTATTCCTAATTAATGATATGTAGCATATCTGTAATTACTCTTTCTGTATTAGCTTATGAAATTAATAAAGTATCAGACAAAAAAGAATACAAATTTAACTTTTTCAAACAACAAAGATATTATTTGCCTCTTCAACCACTGATATCTCTAAATTATTGTACTGATTTGAAATTTGACATAGTGCTAGCTCCTTCTAGTGGATTTTTCTAATATTCCTCCTAAATTATTTCACAGAGAGTCTTGGATATTGTTTTTTTCAATACTAGATTGCTGCACTGTTGTAGTTATTTTACATATGTCCAGATAGGCAAACTGAACAGGTGATGATGCATGGGAGAACTGAAGAAATAAAATACAAGTGTCTCGTAGCAAATGATGAAAGAACAAATTGTAGAAATTTAACATTTAAGGAGTATAAAGTTTCTTCATTACTCTAAATTCTGGATGAAAAACAGGCAAGATGTAAAAAACATTTTATATGCTGAAATCAGTTGCCATTCTTCCAACAGAAACAGCATAAAATGCTGGCTTATTTCTGATTTCTCCTCTGTCTAAACTTCCATAGTTGTTTGGTTTGCCACACCAAATTTTACTGTGGTGAGAGGCCATGAATTAATCAGTTGATTGGTCCAGTAAGGTAAATACTGTTCAGTGCTGACCTGTAATGCCATGGGCTTTAGTGAAGTTCTTCCTGGGAATTCCTTCCCCAGCCTGGGCTGCAATCTGCTCCTCCAGTGCCCTGGCCAGCTGCAGGAACAGCTGTCCTGGGCTGGAAGCACTGACCAGGCTGGGGAGAGTCTCCTGTAGTGCAGGAGAACAGAAGTCACTTAATCAATATTGCATGGAGCTCTAGACAGTTGTTACTACTTTTCTTGTTTTGTACAGATGAGCTGTATCCTGGGTCTTTATTCTAGCCTTACTTTAATAGAAAATATTGAAATTTTGTTAGAGTACTTTGGAGCTTTCCATCTTTTATTTACATAAATTATTTGTAATGAATTATTTCCTACAGATGGAAAAGTCTCCTGAGGACTGAATGATGTATTGCAGATCAGTTATAATAATTGATCCTTTTTTTTCTTTCCTGTGAATAAAACCTACATGTGTTTAAAAAGATTTTTCTTTTTTGATTCATGATTAAGGTTGATTTTTAAGTTAAAAAGATATATTTTTTTGACTGTCATAAAAGGTTTGTTTATTTTATGAGTGGCTTTTTTTTTTTTTGTTAATCTTCCATTGATTCTTTTTTTTTTTCTGATGAATGAGCGTATTTAGCCATTCTGTTTTTCAAGAGAAATTTTCCCTCATAAACAGTTTTCTCTAATTTGGGGAATTGTCACCCTCAAATATTTTTTGTTTGGTTAGGTTTCGATTGTGGTTTTTGAAAGTGGTGGAGCTTAGTTTTGGAGGGTTTTTTTTAAAAAATCATTCAGGAGTGCTTAGTAGTTTCTCTCTGCTGCAGATTTGTCAATAAAGTAATACTAAAGACTAACTCAGATTTTCTTACATGTTTTTCTCCGTGACTTGATTAGCATTTCCAGTTATAAAACCTAATTTAAATTCTGAAACCTATTTGATTAGGGTTTTTTTCATTATTTTGTGGTGCTGGTTAGGAAAGAGATACAATCTCATAAAATATTAAGAACTACAACCCCATTTTTTGCACTTTACAGAATGTCTGTATGTCCATATGTGGTGTTGAATATGATGTATGCAGCAATCCAGCTTTCTCTTCTCCCGAAACACATTTAGAGTAGTATTTAGAATATTGCTATATAGAAAAATTAAAGGTCAGACTGAGCTTAAAACTGATCAGTAATCTACACAAGGGAATGAAATAGACAATGCTGGCAATGATTCTGGTATGAATAACCTGATTTCCCAAGGAAGTACTTAGATTTTGTAATGCCCTGGTGAAAAAGGAGGTTTTGTACTTTATATTTACTTGTCTGAAATTAACTGCTGCTGCATCAGAGAGATTTCTAGGGAGCAGCATGGTCAGCCTCCCATTCCCCCTGAGCCCAGGGAGAGCTGACAGTCAGTGTCAGGTAATGAATATTCCCCGGTTCAAACTCCCTCCTGGGTGGCAGCTGATTCATTCCAGCACTCCTCTACTTCTGTGGCTGAACTGAATTCCATTAAGGTGCTTCTGCTTCTCAGTCTCGCTGCATTGAGCTGCTACCCAGTCGTGGCCTTGATGGAGATACATGTTCTCACTGAGATGCATGTTCTGCTCAGGGAAATTGGGTTTTTAGCAAGTAACTAAAAAAAAGGCTTTTGTCACAGGTAAAATTAAAAGTATCAAGGTGGAGGTGGCAAAGAAAAAGTCATATATATTTCCATTTTTGTCTGCTTCATGAATTTATGCACTGTGCTTTTCGTTCAAGTTCTGATTCTACCTTTGCAGAATCAGTAATTCCCAAAGGTGAAGTCATCATTGTCATCATTGCTGTTGTTATTATTAATGATAAATTATTCATCTGCATTCAAATGATGTTTCTCCTGTTTATTTCAGGAAGTACGTTAGAAAGCTTTTGCCTTCTGCATCATGTAAAGATTCCTTAGACTTTTTATTTACCCATGCCATGTTTAAAATTATTTCACATGCACATTATTATTCTCTCTAATCCATAAATACAATATTTTAGAGTGTTGAATTACATAGTACTCATGCAATTCAAACTTGGCAGAATTTTATAAGATAATAAACTACAGTAACTATAACAGTATAATGAACATTTAGACTTTGTTTGTAATTATTCTGCTTTGGTTAAAACTTTGAACTACTAACTTATTTTGATGCTTTAAGTGTATTGGAAATGGGTTATAAGTGGCAGTGAAATTGTAATGATACATAAAATAATCTTTCACCAATCATTCTATACTTGAGGAAGGAAAAATTTAAGCAAGTATCTTGAAAACTTCATAACTAAAAGTTTTCTTTAAGACCTGAACTATCATTTAGTAGTAAAAATATTAATTTCTCTTTGATTTTGAGGGATAAAGTTTGCTTAACCTTCTTTAAATGTGTCTTTCAAGCTGAAGATACAGTTCAGATGCGTATGAGAATTTATTGTTTTAATAAGTAGCGTGCAAGCAATTTATTTTCTTTTTTTTTCGCCCCATCCATTTCCTCTGGTAATTATTTTTTATGTAAATCAAGATCAAAAGGACAAAGCAGCCTGTGAAATGAATGTGTATGAGATAATGTCCTCTACTCTGTAGGTGATTTTGTCCTTTTCTTCAGTGGTAAAAATGAATATTTTTATGGATGAAAAACAAGCCCACCTAAAAAAGAATTGTGTCATTAAAATGCATTTACTGTTACAAAAGGTCCTGTAGAACTGGAGAAGGGATTTCCTGGAAGTGTTCAAAGCCAGGATGGATGGGGCTTGAGCAGCCTCATCTAGTGGAAGGTGTCACTGCCCATGATGGGGGCTGGAACTGGATGATCTTCAAGGCTCCTTCCAACCCAAACCACTCTGTGATTCTATTACTCCCTTCTGTTTCTTTCATGAGCTTTATAACAAAGAGAATTGGAAGTCTTAAATCACTCGCATAACATTGATCAAGTGTTACACAGGATTCCTTATGAGACTTTCTGGTTAAAAATGTGAGAGAAGGAAATCGCAGCTTTTATTAATAAAGACCTATTGATGAATTGGTTCGAGTATTTGTATTACAAAGTAATTAAAACAAAGTTGTGAATGCATCAGCCTGGTTTTACTGCTGAAGAGATTTTTTTTGGAAATATATGAAGTTCAATCTTCTTAATTTATTTCAGGGAATAAGTCTTTACTAAAATGGCCCCATATATTATATTTATTGTCTTTCATGATGGTGTGATGAGCAGTGGGATTTGTAATGACTGCAGGAGAAACACATTTCAACCTATCCAGGGTGATTTGATCAGTGTTGAGATAATTGTATTCTCATTACATTTCTGACTTGGGAAAATATGTTTGACTGAAAAATCTGGTCACAAAAACCAAGGAAGAAGTGAGGAAAAACAAAGTATTTTACTTACTTGTGAAGCTATTTTCTCATATTTAGATAGTTCTGTTTATTAGAAACAAATCCTAGCTAGCTATTTGAGCATTTTGTTTCCACATTGCATGGACTTTCTCTAAAAGAAATATGCAAGTGCAAATGCATTTGCCTGTCAGTTCTCAGGGCTTACAATGTCAGTCACACCAAAAGGCATTCCCTACAAGTGGAATAGATTAATTCAAACACATTTTTCCCCTCTGGGGTGGGAGGTGTATTCTGATATTTCACAAGAACTATTTTGTGATTTCTGTCTGTGATATTTTCTTACAGTTCTGCAGTTCTGCCATGGACCTAGTTTTGCTATAATCTCAACTAGGCCCATATTGAGGACATACTAGATCTTTCTCATTGCCAAT
Source organism: Arremon aurantiirostris (assembly GCA_035583995.1). Lineage (NCBI taxonomy): Eukaryota > Metazoa > Chordata > Aves > Passeriformes > Passerellidae > Arremon > Arremon aurantiirostris. The sequence continues at coordinate 105,275,188 of JAXCLO010000001.1, read as the reverse complement.
TTTTTTTTTTTTTATGATACAGCAGAATCTATATTAATGAGATTTGCTTATTGTGTGGACTTTAGTCCATAAATATTAGTATCACAAAGCAAACTTTAAGATAAAAAGAAAAAAATCTTGAATGTGGGTTTATATTATTAGCATGGGGATTTTAAAAATAGATATTGCCCACAGAGAGGCCATAAATGAGTTAGATTATGTAGACAGTTATTACTGGGTAATGTGAATCCCACTGTGGGAGTTTGACTGAATTTTGACCATTTCCTTCATGTGCTGCTAAAATAATAAAGGCTCTTCAGTTTCATCCTAAAAGCTAATTTGCTTCCTTGTGGATGAAAATGCTGACATATTGTCTATCTTAAAGAATCAAAAAGTGTTTCATTATTGCTCATCTGTAGTAATCTGGAAAAGTGAAATGCAAAAACTATGGTTACACTCAATTTGACAATGTTTTTTTAAATTTATATTTAATAACCAAATTGTAAAGACACTAGTTTGATTAAATCCATGTTTGTCATCCCATTGAACTCTTATTTAGTCTATCCAATAGTAGGAAACATAACTCATTACAATTGAGTAATGATTGAAATGTTTTGCAATGTTTGGATGGTTTTAAAATTTTTATTATTATTGTCAAAGTTACAGGATTAGAGTTTGATGCAATTTGATGGAATTTGCTATAGCAGTTTTCATCAGTTCTGAGGTACTCTTGAGTACTACCAAAATAACTGTTCTTTTACTTAAATGCATGAAGTTATACATTAGTCATAAGATTTGTTTTTCATTTAAAGGGAAAAATTACTTAGAGAAGTCAAACACTACATCATAGCACTAAACTCCGTTTCATATTTCTAAATTAAACTGCAGTTAAGAGTTGTATAAGTCTTTAACATATCTGAGCTGCTCAAGTTATATCTCCATTTTTTAGGAGTGAAGGGTTTAAATGTATATTCTATTGTAAAGTAGAAGTCGTTTGGATAAAATGAGTCAAAGACAATACAAATTTCACTAAGGAAAGAAAATGTTTAAAATGTTACTGGGTAAGATGGAAAATGTTTGGGTTTGTATTTCCAAGAATTTATTACTATTGATTTCTGTGAGTCACAAATACCTCACCAGGGAAGAAATTCTTGTCTTTCCTGTTGCCAAGTTCAATCTTTTGTAAATCCCCAGATTTAATAAATCACATCAGGCAAATCATTTATGAGGAAAGTTTGCCGTACAATGTGCATTCTTCACAAGAGAGATTGTTCTGATTTTGGGAAGTTGCTATGATATCTGACTGTAAATGTAATTTTGTTTTCATGTAGCATTCTGTTGATCAACTAAAAAATTAGATTAAAATCTGAGGTACATTCTGCCAAGCACTTCTGTATGATGTAAGCAAGCTTGCACTTAAAAATTTTAACTGGATTGTTTGTCAAAACTACTTTTTGGATAGCTTTATTATTTTTATGTACATTTCTTTGTGAAACACCAGAGGATATTGAGGTGGATACAGGAGATACAAAGGTGCAGCTTCTTTTTAGGTTTTATATTCTTCATTATTATGAACAAGTTGGAAATGTTTCAGTTCCAACCAGCCATGCTATTTGTCTACACATTTTTCAGTGAGCATAGAGGCAACTGTTGTTGATGGCAGAGGGAATCTATCTGCTAATGAGTTGCTTATGTGTGTGCCAGATGTTGTCTATTTGCAGTAGCTGTAATATTGACACAATAAGCACAGTTCAATAAAATTCAACTTTATTGTAGAAGGAAGATTAATTTTCTAAGCTTTTAACAGATGTCTTAAATGGAACATTTTGCTTGAACAGAAACATTGAATACATAAACTTAGTTCTTAAGACATTTCTGAAATTAGATTGTAGGTTAAGTACAATGATTTGTCTGTTGATCTCTGAACACACATATTTAAAATAGTTGTGTTGGCCATATAAGTTGTCTTTTGACCTATAATAATGGAGTCAAATGGCACAAAACTCATAAAATGGTAGAGATATCTCAAACATTAGAAGGAGTGTGTTCGTTTTTCAAAACAATTTTGCTTCCAATATTATTTTTTATAGTTCTGATAAACACTGGGCCTGTTGCAATGTCTTGCAAAACAGCTGTAGAATTCAATAAGGCTTTTTTTTTATCAAGTGTCTTCTGTCAGCAAACCGAATAGTGAAGCGAAAAATTGTTTTATTTCCTTCTTCCTTCTTTTATTTCCTTCCCTTTTTTTTTCCCCATTGAATGCAGTTTCTGACAGTTTGCCTCCTGCACACTACAAGGAGACAATGAACACTATACTTATGTGGATGCAGCAGTCAGAAACGAAACTCTCCATGCCTCAGGTTGCAATTGCTGAATATGAAACCATGGAGCAGAGACTCAGGGAGTTCAAGGTGAGTGATCAAGCTGTGAGCAAAAATGTCTCAAATGAGAAGTTTAGAAGAATAGAACTCTAGTTTGGTACGTAAATCTGCTGAAGCCTGTGGATCTTGAGTAAATAATGCTCATTTTGGTTTTAGGCCAGGACTTCAGGATATGGTGGTTGATTGCTTGCTTATATTGATTCCTGAAGTTAAGGAATTTAAAATGGTGTTCACCATTGAAAGCAATTTTATAAGTTATTGAAAATGTTAAGGAAAAGCCCTTGTTTTTCCCCATGGTATATAAAATATTCCTTTGATGATCGTTCTGGTAGTTAAACATAGATTTAGGTAATTTCATTTTCCAGTGCTGACATGAAAACGATTCTAATTTGCAAAATGCAGCACAGTCTTTTGACAGGTTTCCTGTCAAATTTATAAGTAGACAAATGTGGAACAAATTTTGCCAGTGGCTACAAACCTTCCCTGTATCTCAATGTCTGACAGAGTTTGTACTCTCGGATGGCTAATAATGAACACATTGTTTGATGCATATTCAGAAATAAAACATAGAGTATAGAAAAAAAAACGAGATGAAGTAAATTTGGGCTGAGAATTACAAAAGTTTTGAGATGTTATAAAATGTTGTATCACAGATTCAGTTATCTAAGTTTATTTTTTTTCTCCATGTTCTGGTTCTTTTGAAAGTGTCATTATCAGGGCCATGTGACAATGTTCACAGGGGTCTCAGGTTGAGGGAAGAGACGAGGATTTGACTCCATGTTTCAGAAGGCTTGATTTATTATTTTA